>BDMB01000043.1:1130115-1362355 GCA_016859785.1 Macrotyloma uniflorum | reverse complement strand
AGAGAGAGAGAGAGAGAGAGAGACTTTTAGAATTAACTGATTTCTTTTAAAGTTTACCAAGTGTGACTGATTTCTTTTATGAAGAAAATTTAAACTAACTGGAAATCTTTCAATGTATTAGAAGAGAGAACAATCAATGTGTTAGAAGGGTAAAGGGTTTTCACACTTCTGTCAATAATAAACTATTAGGTAGGGTAAGATAGTTTATTTTTACAATTGTTAACTTAAAAAATCATATTTATCATGATTTAAAATTGCGTGTTTTTTTTTTTTGAATTAACCTTATATAGAAATTAACTTCTCAAAATACAAATGCATGAAATGAAAAGAAAAATTTTAATATATGTTGTCATTTTTTCCCATAAAAAATTTTAATTGAGAAAAATATGAAAAAAAATGAAATTGATTTTTTATAAGTTAAAATTAGTTTATGTACAAGATAAAAAAAATATGTGAGAGAATTGTGATACAAATTAATTTTTATATAAATTAGTTTTAACTTATAATAAAATTAATTTTTTTTTCTTATTTTCTTATATTATAATCTTTTAGAAAAACTAGTCCTATCATAGTAATTTTAGAATGCTAAATAATTAAAACAAAAAAATGCAGAAGTCTTAAAATACATTGAAATGCAAAAGAATAGTGCAGAGTAAATTTGTAAATATAATGTAAACAATTTGAGTTGAAATTAAAAAAAAAAAAAGTATCTTTGGAAAGTAAATTTAGAATTCTAAAGTGTAATGAAAATAATATACTAATGAAATGTTTAATAACAACAGAAGTAAAGAAGAAAAATGAAGAGGTGGAGATAAAAAGTGTACGAAGCTAAAAATGTAAAAACTGAAGAAAGAAAAAAAGAAATCAATATGAAAAAGAAATGTAACGAATATAAAATTTAAAATAATTAAAAATATACAATAAATCAAAATATCAATTTTATATTTACAACAGAATAATAATTTATATATTATATATTATTAGTAATTTTAAAATATCATAAATTATAAAATTATTAAATATATAAAATATAAATTTGTAACAAGATTTATCACCTCAAAATAATTTTTTTTATCAAATTTATAATAAATTAAAAATTATAAAATAAGTATAAAATTACTTTTCCTTTAAGCAACACTTGATTTAATTTTCATGTGCATGGTTATGTATTCCCATGTTAAAACATAATTATTACAGTATAAAAAAATTACAAACACAAACAAAAAGAATAAGTTAATATAAACAAAAATAATCAAAACAATACTAATTTATTGAATTAACATTCTCATCCTTTCAATTATATATTCAAGAAAAGTCAAGTATTTAAATAATTGTAATAAAACAATTTGGTCACGTACACTCATCACATACATTCTTTCACATGTACCTAAAGTACTAAACAAACTCTTTCGAAAAATTACAGAGTCCTTAATCCCACAGATTAACATATTCTCATGCATATTGGTTATCAGGTCACAGACATAATCCCTTCAAAGTCTTTTTCACCTCATAATCCCTCTAGAGTCTTTTTCACCTTAGTATTACACATATATCCTCATTCTGCACGTCAAGGTGATTCTCACACACCTATCACAAAACTGAGGGCTCCTCCCATAAGTGTAATTGAAACCTCTATCGACTTTCACCACATATTGTTACATATGTAACTAGAATATCATTAAAGTTTGGATACCTTCTTAAGAAACATATAGAATTCCATATGTACATTAAAATTACACCAAATATTGTAACTATCTGCCTCACACACAAACAACACATAATCATTCATGCAATCCAGTCTCACAAACATATAATCCAATTCACAATCCATCATAATCTCATAGACACACAGTCATTTCAGGCACACAACCATCTCATCTCATTTGCAACACTATCATCCCAAAAACACTACTGTCATCTCAATCTCATTGGCATCATTGCAATCACAAATTCATTGGTACCATTTTAATCACAATTCCTTGTGACCCTAGTTATAACTCATATTTATAATTCATATCACTATCACTATTCTAAATAAGAAAAAGTCATGAGTTAGATAATATTTAGGGATACAACTTTTGTGAAGATCATTTTTCTAAATTAGAAATAAAAACAAGATAAAATAGAATCACAATATTATAGTGAAACTCAATTTACACTTTCACATCTAATAATTATATAATTTTCATTAATTTCACATAAAAAAACATCAACACATAATCATTCAATCAATCATAATAATTTTGTTCAATTAACTTTTCTTACATTTAATCGAAATCTTAATCTTCAAATTTTAATATGATTCCCAGGGTCCTACTAGATTCTATAAAATCTTAATTAATAATTTCAGTTGGTTCAATTTGTTTCTTACCTGAAATTAATCATCTGGTGCCTTCAGATTTTCAATTGGATAAAGTATTGTTTAGAATTCTTTGGAGAAATTGAGAGAGATTTGAGAGAAATTTAAAAAAATTTGAGAATTAACACTTTCTGAAAAACAAATGAAAAAATTGGAGTTTCTCCCATTGTTAAACAAGTGAGCCTAAAACTTTTCTAATATTTAATCTTTACATACATGTTAATTCTTTAACCAGTAATAATTTTCAATGCAAAGGTTTTAAATAATGCAAAGGTTTTAAATAGGGTTTGTGCAATGAATTTCAACAACAAAAGGAAAAAAAAAAAAAAAAACTTTTTATAAAATTTTTACGGTAGCATCAAAAAATAATATATAAGCATATAAATCCTTAATTTAAAATTTTGTATAAAAAATAAAGTGGTATTCTTTTATATAGAGAATATTATTCTGTTGGATACTTAATAAAGTAAACAATAACATTCATTTTTTATTCACTGACAAAGTAAAATTTATTACAAAATAATGTATAAAAATTTAACTACTTGTCGTACAAAAGCATGAAGAAAATTTTCGTAGTTTTTTTCTAACTATTGGTTAACGAGACAAGTAGATATGGGAGGATATGCTTCCTCTTTGTGCGAAAACAGAGTTGTTTGTATCAATTGAGTCCAAATGTGTTGAGTTGGTTTAGCTGAAGGCAAAGAAATTAACATAATGTTTCCATACGTTTACGAAAAAAGTGTAGTCAGAAAACACACCAAAATGTGTAGACTTTCTCATCACGTACACTTCCAATTATTGATGTATTGTCAAAGCTTGTGACTGAGACACAAAGTGACAAACAAGGTTTAGATCATGGTAAAGGAAAAAAAAGATCTTGGATTAGATTTTGATTTGCAGAAGAATAGTACTAAATTAGTAGTTGTACCCATCTCCAAAGTTGGTACCATTTATTATTATTGCATTGCCTTTTCATCCAATTTACTCTTCTAACCATGCCAATTCCACTCCTACTCCTTCAACTTTTTCTCAAACAAGAACTAAACTCACCACAAACTTCAGGCTAGTTTTACAATTTAATACATCTTAAAAATTAAAATTTGAATCTAATTAAAAAAAAAAAGTTTATAAACTTATTTATTAACAGAAGTGGACTTTAAATTTAATCCTCATAAAATCGGTCTCACGTTAAGACGTCACAATCTCGATGTGGACCAACATATAGGTGGTCTAACAAAAATAACCCGATAACAGATGACCCAATAAAACAAACAAATGGGTTAGGATAAGTTCTGATAAGCCAATATATGGGTGATCTAACAACAATAACTCGATAGCGAGTGACCCAATAGGACAAACAAATGGACTAGGATAAACTTTGATATCATAACAGAAATAGACTTTAAGCTTAACTCATTTTCATAAAACCAGTTCAATAAATAATGTTTGTACCCACTTTTATACACTAATTTAGTCTTATCTCTAATCGATATGAGATTTTTAATATTTAACATTTGTATTTAGATTTGTATTTAGAGATATTTATATAATATATCTAATCTACTCAATGTTAAAATAATCGCATATTAAGTGAACTGTGGTTATACGTTAATAAAATACTTTCTTAATCAAAATTTGAAATTTAACTAAATTATATGTACTATTTTTAAGGAAAAAAAAAAAAGGGTTAAAGAGACATTTTGGTAATGATTGAGGACGAAGTGATTAATGTTTGAATTGAATGGTGTTTTGGATTGCACGCTTCTTCTCAATGCCGTAGTTGGAAATGCAGTTGATTCAGTGACTTGTTATTTATTTATTTTAGATGCGCACGGAAACAATGGCTTTCAAACAAACACATTCTTATAGTACTTGTTATAGATCTTGTATTTTTCTTTTTAAAATGCATAAAAAAATATAAAATAACTTTTAAAATTTACAATGTATTCAAAATAGTTAATCATTTTATATATTATTCAATCACAAATAGTTTGATGATTTTTACAGTAAGACTAGTGTGTAATTTTGATCTCTTCAATTTCTGTTATTAAATTTTGGTTTTTCTATTTTTTTTTTCAATTTTAGTCTTCATATTTTAGAAAAATTGTAATTTTTTCCAAAAAAAATCATATTTTTTTTATATTTTAATTAATCAAATTATTTCTTGATGTTGTCTTAAGTTAATATGTCAAGTACAGGATTTAATTAAAAGAAATAAAACGTACGTAAAATTGAAAAAAATATATATGCTTTTTTTAAATTAAAGAACTAAAATTGTGAAAAAAAATTATATTATGGAGATGTTGGATTTGGTGAAATAGAAAAAAAGTATCCATTCTTCACCCATATGTATATTTTCAATGAGAGTTTCTCTGTTCATTTTCAATGCTAATAAATTAATTAATTTTTTTTATTATTTGATATCAACATATTCTATTTACTCTAATTTATTCTTAATTTGTATATATATATTTTTTAATTTAATCTATAAGATCCTTTATTATTTTAAATTATTAGATTATAAGAAAATAAATAGTAATATATATATATATTAATTAGGTTTTATGATACAATTATATAATTTTTTTTATTGGTTTTGACAAATTTGTTTACCCACACCAATGTTATCATTTAACCATTCCCAGCAACTCCAAATTAGATTTTAGACATGATTCCATAATAGATTTGTTTGATTTAGTTCATGAATTGACTTCAACTTAAGTTGAAAAGTAACTTCATTAAATAAATTATGTGAACTTGTTAATTTATATTACACGTTTCATTCATATTATAAAACTCCAATATGAAACATTGTTTAAAGAATTTGAGTCTAGTTCTACCACTACTAATGATATATTCATTTATATTGTTACTTTAATTTTTTATGATAAATATAATATTTTAATTCCTTTATCAACTTGTACATATGGAATAAGTTCACTTTTTCAAAATACCTTCAAACAAAATAATAGTTTTTCATTTAAGGAAAATGCTAAATACAACCAATCATTTTTTTTAACCTAAAAATCAACCAGCAACCTATCATTTTGTTTTGTAAGAACATAAAAGAGTGGTTTACATACATATTTGTTGTGGACCATGCTACTTGATGAAGTTGAGAGTGAAAAACAAAATTTCAACAACCCTAATCTTCAAATTAGCCCATCGTTTCGAGATAAAGTGATGGGAGTGATTTGAAAATTCATTCTAACAAATATATATATATAAAGTTTCACCTATAGGGTAGGTCATACTCCTATGGTGGAGGCTGAAAAGGACAAAGAAAAATCACAAGCAAAACCTTTAAGAATAAAATAATTTTATATGATTATTTAATTACAACTGTTATATGTAATGAATTTATTAATTTACATAATATTTCAAAGTTATATTTGTCATAATTTTTAAGTAATTAATACTGTAATTTTATTTTACTTTTACAAAAATAATATATAAAAGTAATCTTTATATATAATGATATTATGCAACTAGCTACACTGGGTGTGAAAAGAATTGGTTGTTTGTAATAATACAAACTTTCCACAATTATTATATTTTAATTTGAATGTCTCATATTCGAGCTAAACATACTAAATATAAACAGAGTTTTAATGTTTACAATAATCCTGTATCGTTGGATTAAGATTGTGTTTAACAATGTGGTCTATAAAAAAGAATTAAATTAAATTTTGTCTCATTTAGAGTTTGTATCCTATCTATCTGTGTGGTACCAGTGGCTCAGAGGTCAAAAACTGCCAAAATTTTCTTATATGGCTCTGCTCTCTATCCTCATTTTAACTGCAAAATCTTCTACTCCTTCCATAGTCATTACCAATCCATTACACTTTCAAACCCTTTAACATAGTCACCTCAAATGGCCTCAGCAACATTCAAACCACCAAAAAGGCTAGGAGAGTTTCTCAATGAGGAACAAGAACCTTTCATCCTAGAGGTTTACCTTTCAGAAAGAGAGTATTCCAACAGGTGGAGCTCCAATGATGGAGATTCAAGCAGCACTTCAGAGAAACCAACCACATCTGGCTTAAACAAAAAGAAAAAGGGTCTTCTCCCATTTTGCCAAGTCCTAAAAGCCCTATATAAAAAGCTTGCTTTCCACAAAGAAAGCAAAAGTGTTCTAACCAAGGTTCATGAGTATGACCAAAGAAATGAACATGAAGGTGTCCTTGAACATACCCGGCTCGATCATATTCTTCAGTCTTCATCAGATAGAAGATTTACCATGTTCAGTTCATGCCAAGATATGGATGAAGAGGGAGGCTCTATATTGTCACATAAACAGCAGCACTTGTTTTATTCCCACACTTTATGCAACATGGGACCGCAGCAGGGGTAGGAACTCAGATTCTTAAATATTTTATTAACCTCACTTTCTTTACGTTAGAACAAATTGTTAATTGGTTTTGTTTCTCTTACTAGAAATAGAAGGCAGGGGCAGAGATGGATAGACGGTGGTCATGGATTACAAAGAAAGGTTCATGTACCAATAGTTCCAAATGGTATGTTGTTTTCTTTGGCCATTTTAAAAACCAGGTTCAACATGGTGGAACATTATTATATAATCCGGTATACCACATGTTCATGGTTTTGATCAATCTTTAGACATGTGGTGGTCTTGGATTATACAATAATAACATGGTTTTATAAGGTTGTATGAATAAGATAAGATTATTTTTATCTGCTGATGGAACAGTGAGTGAGGATGTTAGGAGAATGCAACAGAGAATAGGGAGTTGTGGTAATATTCTGCCAAAGAAAATCAAAGGGGACTCGTTTTTACAAGCAGCTGCTATCTGGGGTGGTTTACTTGACGAGTCAAGGAAGAAGGGTAATTGTACAAGTACCAGGGATCTAGGAGAGGTTCTTCTTCCTAGGACTAACGATGTTTCCCAGATGTTGAAATCTAAAAGGGTATTGCATAGGATAAAGAAGATGCTGTTTGATTGTGTGAAAGATATTGCCATAATCCTTCCAACAGAAAACGACAGAAAGAGAGGTTACAGACAATTAATGGGGCCTCTACCGATTGGAAAGCTCCTTCGTCAGAGAACAAACAAATGGGGCCAACAAGCTGTAGCTGTAGGTGGAGCAAACCTTACTTACTTATTGACTTTGGATTACTTGAATTCATCAATCATGGAATGGAGAACGTTCGAACCCCACGTTAAGGACATTAGCATTGAGATCTCTGATGCAATTTTAGATAACATCCACAATGAAATTGTATTAGAAATGATTGGAACTTCAACACGAAATACATAAAATATTTCTTCTAATGTCTTGTCATCTTCCTTGATTAGAATCCTCAAACATCCAAAACCCCTCAATTTGAATTTTGGTTATGTTGGGTATTTTCTATTTTCAGTTGGAATAGTAATCCTGCATGTTATTTCCTGAACTTAAATATAAACAACATTAACTCATTTTTAGACTAATTAAAAAAGTTAGCTAAAATAATATAATTATTTTATTTAAACTAATTTAAAAAAAATAATATTTATCAGAACTTGGTATAAATAGAAAATATTTATTGAAACTAAAAAATCAAGAAAGGAAAGAAATTTTTAAAAGTAGTTAAGCTTTATTTATAATTGAATTGGGAAGTAACAAACCTAGCTCAGAGGCCTTCTATATCCACAGGTAAACAGCCTCTTTTCACGTCAGTAGATGAATAATGATTCTTTTGCCCTCAATTATCGAATACAAGTATAAAACCAAAATTTCTAACTTGATACTAACTCGCGCCATTATACAAGTTATGCCTGCATTGTAAACATAGCATCTTCCTCGATTTGGTGCACCGTGAGAATTACAAGTTTTAATTCTTTTCGTCAAAAGACTTCAGATGCTCGAGTTCTTATCAGAAGAAATAAATAAATCTATAAGATCTCTAACTATTCAACATTTATTCACAAATCATCTGCAGACATTAAGCATACACATAGAAGTTTATGATACATATAATTCAAATTTGCATTTGCAATACTCAGCACTCTTGGTACAAATTCCGCATCTATTAAAATTGTCGAAACTATGACAAGGAGTAAAGATCTCTTTACATTCGAGGATCCAAAATTCACATGTGGGTCCAGAGAAGTAGCAGGTTAAAAGTTCTTGACGAAGTCAATATTCTCTAAAGATGGAGAAGTTCTGTATCTCATAACTGCAAAAAGGTTAGGAAAGAACAACTAGTTTTCAACATCATCCCCGAGCTCTCCGTCTTCAAGTTCCTCATGCCCTCCAGTTTTCCTGGATACATCCCAGTGCTCCCTCTTGTGTCTTCTGTGCCGGTTTTCATTGTCTGATTCAGGAGAGTTTGCATGCTGCAAGAGTATAGTCCCACACATTTCAGATGCCTAGTCCGAAGTACAAAACATATAAAATGAAGATTTAACTAATAAGAAATGGAAAATTATTTATTTCATACCTTCCGAGACTTCTTGCGTTCACTGCCATGCCTTCGTGATTTTTTAGATTCTTCCTTCTCTTCCTTTTCAGAATCCACATCATCTATACTGTTCTGATGCCTTTTCCGATGCTTCCTTTCCTTATCCTTTTCTTTTTTCTTCTCCTCTTTGTAACCATGGACGTCAGCCATGTCTTGATTATCACTATCTGTTTCATCCTTCCTATGTCGTTCCTTTGACTTATCTTTTTCACGTTCTCTATCTTTTTCCTTTTTCTCCTTCTCCTTCCGTTTCTCTTCCCTTTCTTTGTCCTTTTTGGCCTGCAACAATTATTTATAGTTTTAAATGTTATTCCTACATTAACACTAAACTAAAAATAAGAATTAATATCAATGCAGTTCCCCGCTATAAGGTGAAACGAAACAAAAGCATAACAAAAAAATATTCACACGATTGTTTAAAACTGCAATCATATGATGAGTAGAAAATTGGTATGAAAAACCAGGGCAATCCAAGAACACAGGTGTAAAGAAATAAAAAAGTGTAACAAAGATCAGGGCCATTTGAATGATTTCTCTTTTCTTTGATTTTCATCTTCAGGACCACACATGTACACACTATTAAAAGAAAACATACGATTCAATATCTCATCTAAATATCAAATCGTAAATATCATGGCCATTAACCAGGTCATGATAATAAAATAATAAATACATGAAAGTTGAGGCTTACGATTGCCGACTGTCTTAGAAAATATATCAAAACATGTGCAGATGTTACTGTTATGAAACCTACTGAAAATATATGTCTAAAGATCTGTAAATTGAATAATAATTTAAGATTTTAGGAATTTTTGTAATGTTCCAAATTCTTAGGATATTATTCTTATCATTTATATTTAAAATATTAGCAGTTTGATTTTTAAGATTAGCATTAAGACATATGAATGCTTTGTTACACTTCTTCTCTATATATATTGCCCATGACTAAAAGTTAAAAAGCTCCTCCACATAATACATTTCTTCTTTTAGAAGTATATTTTCAGCATTAAGAAGAGAAAAAAAAAACTTGTGACAAATAAAATTATGCACCTTTTCCTCTTCACGCTTCCGTTCCTTCTCTTTAGCTTTTTCCTTCAAGTATGTGATGTATTCCTCAAAAATTTCTCTTATATAGCTTTCGTCCCCAATTGACCTATTCGGCAGTACAGGAAGGGGAAACATAAACAAAAAGTCCTCCATCATGGAAACACACTGTACTTGGAAGAATTGCTCCAGGTACATAAAACAATAAAAACTAAATATACCTGTACTCTGGAGTCTCCTCAAAAAGTGACTTGCAATCCTCCCATTTTGAGGAAGTAGTAATATCCTATAAAAGTAAAATAAGATGCTTACTTAATATCAACTTATTTAGCCAAACAATGTGAAACATAAATCAGTGCTGGTAGAATCTTAGTTTACCTTGAATGTATATAACAGGTTAGTAAAGTCATCGGCAAGGCGTTGACGCTTCTTGGCTTCTTTCTCCTCCTTCTCTTTAGCTCTCTCTAACAACTCTTCAAATATAAGCTACAAAAAGAGAAGCAAATTGCCTAATTCTGAAAATCCATGATGCAAAGGCATAAACAACATTAAATAGGCCACCCGGTTAACAGCAAACTATTAATAGAGATTTTTCCAACATGAACAAGGGGTCCATATTATTGAAGTTAATCAATAACATCATAAGGAGATGCATATAAAAATTGATAGAATAAGAAATAAATTTTAAATTGAATTTACAAATTCAACAACTATTACTAAAGATTTTATATTTCACAATAGATTTAATTTTATATCAATAACATGCAATAAATAGCCTCAAAATTATGTCCAAAATGAACCAAAAGAAGTACAGCGACAAAACTGTTTCATTGTTGATGTACAATAAAAAATTGCCTTTCAATTTTCTATAGCAGCTAAAGTTAACTAGAGATGTCAAAACAAATAGTGAGGTCCTAATTTGCATTGTAATGAATTAACAGTTAAAACCCAAGAGAATAACTGACAGTCAGTTATTGGATAACTACTAACTCCCGCAACTTAAATTATATTTTAAGAGCAAGAAATGAAATCAAATGAAAGATTACAATTGAAATCAACCTTTAAATTGATGTCAGATATTGTTTGACAAGCAGCTTCTTCCAAGACAGCAGCCTTAAACTCCTCAAATACTGATGTAGTTACTACAATAATCTACTTGAATGAGACAGGAGATTTGGGTAAGCAGGGTTTGTCATCAAACAAGCTACTGATAAAACGCAATGAAGATCTTTATGATGCCTACCTTGCCTGACTTAATTACATCTTTTATGAGTGTCTTGTCTTCATGATACTGTAAAAAGAATCATGTCAAAAATAGACAATTCAGAAACCACTTTCTGCACAACACACACAAAAAGACTCACTAGATACTCTAGGTTGACAACTTGGCATTACTAAATAGATATCATAATACTAACAATTTAGTACTACATTACCTAAATTCAGGTCATCCCAGAAATAATGACACTAAATTTAAAATATAAAAGCAATATTGTCTCGAATTTATTTTAAATCAATTGAAGTAAGCAAAAACAACTCCAAATACAATTGGACAAATTTACTTTCTTCCTATTGTCTTTGCCCGAATCCTCAGAACTAATCAACTAAACATGTAGGATTTAGTCAAAACAGGAAAGATTAACTCAAATAACAGTAATCCCAGCAGCACAATAGCATAGACCATAACAATATCCTTCTAATTTCCAACAGCAAAACCAAGGGTTGCACGCAATTTGCAAAACCCACCCAACCCAACCCAATTATATTTTTGAGTTAGATTAAGTCATTAGGTTAGGCCGATTTTCATTTAGTGCACCCAATTAGAATTGGGTAATGGGATTGAGTTTAAAATGCGATAAACCCACCCCAACCCGATTACATAATAAAAATATTATTTGTCTAATAATTTTACTAGGTAGAGAAAATAATTTTGTAGTTGATCATATGAATATTGTTTTATGAATATTAAGAGTAAACTTTCATATCACACAAGCTATTAGAGTAATATTTTATTCCTTACATCCTTTCTTGGGACTATTTTTTGCACGTTGTAAAATAGATTTACAATTATTATTTCGATATCATAGTATTTTATGCTTTAAGTATTGTTCATACCTTATAAATATTAAAAAATATTGATTCGAAAGTTTTTCTTATTTGTTAAAAGTTATAGAAGTAATAATATTTTTTTAATTATTCAACCCAAAGACCCAACCCAATTAGGTTGCTAGATAAAAAAAAAAAGGCAAACTCAACCCAACCCAACTCAATAAAATTTAATTGGGTTGGGGAACTTGGGTTGAAAACTACACTATATTCAACCCAATCCCGGCCACTTAAACCCTTAAGCAGAACACATCAATAACAAACTCATCATCAACATTTAAATGAAATTACTAGAAACAAATTTGATAACCTGTTTCTCAAGATCCTCTGCAACATCCTCAAACAAATCTTTTGGAGTGGAACCCGATGTGTTTGATGCAACAGCTTGATATTGAGGTAAATCCCTGACCTACAAAGTGGAAAATATACATTATTTCTCTTGCCATGTTATTCCATATTTTGTTCTAACAAACCAAAGTTTTATTACCTTCAAGCAATATTCTCGCCATTGAGTTTTAGCAGTAAGAATTCCAGTAGAAACATGTTCTTCAAGCAACTTGCGAAATGCATCACGGTTTTTCCTTTCACCCCGACGGATTCGATCCTATATACCACGATCATAAGTGCAATATACAGACAAGCATATGGACTAAATCATAACCCTTAATCATATACTTGGTTCTACCTTTTGTATTCTTCTTTGTTCCTCTTCTTCTTTCTCCAAGTCCCGAATGTAATCCTGCCAAAGCCAATCTTAGTTTATAGATCCATCATACATGATCAACTAAAAGAAAATATACCTGAAAAACTAGCAAGCGATCAATTTTTTCAAGTCGCAAGTATCTATCATCATCCTCTAACCGATCTTGGATTTTTCGCCAGTGACTATTCACCTAAAATGAAATGCAAATAGTAAGGAAATGGTTCAAGGACATAGCAACTGTAACGACCTAAATGAACTTCTTCATATTTAAAAATGCACCTTCACATAATCACAGGACTCCAGAAATTTTCTATATTCTGCTATATTCCGCCGGTGTTCCTCCGCTGCATTTTCCTTCTCCTAAATTTTTCACAGAAAGGATAACATTAAAAATGTTATGAAATAAAACTTGACATACACCTATTGCAAATTGTAGCTGTTCAGTTTTAAAGGGAAACTGAATTAAAATCAAGAGAGTTGGCTGTCCACATTCTCATTGTTATATTTTATAACAAGAATTCATTCTCCCTAGTGCCAGCTTCCAAGTACCTGCTGTGCACTCTTAGGAACAAGTAGAACACAGTAATCCAGATTTAGCAAACCACTCATCAACATTACAAGCATCCACCCCACACTTCCGGAAATAGATGCGATCCCCCCAGATTTCAAAACAATCAACAGCGGCAGACTTATCAATCTCCTCTAAAATCTGTTCATAGTTTTAAATAGGAAGTTGAAACTAGAAAGAGGTTCTATGATACTTCTCCTTGCACTTAATTCACACTTTGACTACATAAGTTACAGGGTATGACGAATTTGGATATTAAGTTAGTGCTATCAACAACTTTCAAACATACAACTCCTGAAAGAATGGTGACAACGAAACATCTCAGAATGCAATTTGGACCCCCAAGACGTTAAGGAAATTACATTCTACATAAAATCAGAGCAATAGCATTTTTGTCATTTCGTTTTAGTTCTAATTTTATTTTGCCAGTGGGCTTGGACTTCAGTGTATCAGTGTGGCTAATCATTGAGGTTTCAAATTATTCTACTTTCATGAGTGGGGCTCATATAATTTGTGAAAGGAAATCAATTTAGCAAACTATTTTCCGTCATTGACTCGTTTGATTGATGTAGTAGAAACACTTGAACATTAAATTTTATCGTGAATATCAAAGTGCACTATTTCTTTTTACTGTTGTTTTATGTTTCAGTAAAGTTGTCAACATATAACTAACTTTTCAGTAGTCAACAATATACTTGAACACCATATTAGTATCTAGCCCGTCCTACACAGAATTATAATCTCCATCAAAGAAAACAACCAAGCCTATGACAACATTTAACATCAAAATAGCTATTATTTTCCCCATCACGAGAGTTAGGAGAAGCAGGGGAGTAACAAAACAATATAAGTCATGGGCAAGTGAGGACTACTGACGAAGGGGAAGAATGGAGCTTTGGGCTGAAAAAAACCTAACTTACAGAGAAAGGTATGGAAAGCAAGGGAGAGTACAGTATAGAGGAAGGTATTAAAGAGGAGGGAAAGGGATTAGAGTTTAGGGATTGAGTTATAAGAAATTAATAAGGTTTTAAAAAGAACAGGGTAGGCACCTTGAATAGTATAAAGCTCTATTTATGTAATGTAAGTACATTCCCTCTGTTTCTTGAATTGATGATCAACAGTGGAGAATGAACGAGTGCATTTCAGCAAATAATAGTGATATTTCAGTTATGATTATTGGTTTCTACCATCCATGTGTTCACTTCATTCTATTGCTAGTTTCTTCTCACATGAATTGCATTAAGTGTTTCAACTTCAACCATAATTTTAATTACAAAAATGATATATTTAATAAATTTTTAGTGTCAGACAAGAAAACAAAAAAGCATAACAATGCACACAATCAGTTCCTGAGAAAAGGCAGTCAAATAACAGCCAACAATACACTGAAAATACATGAACAACTTACAAAACCAGAAGTCACCTTAAATTGCATTTACATCAAAAAAGTAATGGCTTTTGCATAAGATGCTTTTGCATAAGATGGAGATATGCAAGCTTGATCGCTGCTGGACTAAGTTAAGCATTTCAATATATATATATTTAATCAAGCCAACGATAAATTCCTACTTATTTTTCCTTGATTATATGAAAGAAGTACACAAACCAAAATTTAAAGTGCTAGAATGTGATCAACTGACCATAACATCCACTTGCCAGCCACAAGGTCCACTACCCACCAAATAAAACAAGATTCTTCCCCAAATTTACTTGTAGAGAAAATTCACAAATCAAGGCAAAATATTTAAGCAGCTTTCTTGGGCACAAGATCTACATTTATATAATGTCATGAATGCAAAGGTTCACAAGGAAGCTGTTGTTACTGTACAAAAGTTGTTTTTCTTTCTAGCATCAATCACCTAGAGTGGCCAACTCTTTGTAATAATTACAATGTTCCTTTTTTTTCATATAAATAAGATAGTTTAGATAAGAGATTTTTCAACTCTCTTAAGCTCTTTTACATATTTTCAATCTTAAATTGGTATCAGAACGGGCCGATCCCACTTTGCTTGTCCTTGTTTTTGTTCGGCAAAGAAAACATTGCCCACCGTTGTAGGTTGTTGTTTAGTCACCATCCACTACTACAAGATGTTCAATTTTCTCTGGGAACCACTGGATCTGGACCATCTCTCTAAGCATGCGTGAAGTCCACACGCCATTGGCTGCATCTACGTGTGTGAAGTCCACATGCCACCTTCCCGTCACAAGAACACATTTGTGCTTCTTCCATGGAGCTCGTTGAACTTCACTATTCCAATATTTGCTCTTGGCAGTAGCTTTCCGACCTAGATCGAAGGGCAATCTCCCTTCCTCTCTCCAATTCTATATCTCTCTAGGGAAGCTATATGCTTCTCTAATATTCTCTCTTAGTCTCCCTCCTCTTGCCCTATTCAGTGTTATTTTTGGGTTTTGGCATGGTTTATTGGTTATTAGTTACCTATATTACAATCTGGCTCTCCTTCCTCTTTCAAAATGTCTTTCGGACCTGTTCACTCTCCTTTCGGGACTTCTATAATCACTTATGAGAAACTTAATGGAAAAGAACTATCTCTCTTCATATGCTTCTGTTGAACTTTGGTTTCTCAACCAAGGTTTTCATAATCACCTAGAAGATTGGAGTGAAGTACCAATAGATAAAGTTAAACAATGGAAGAAAATTGATTTTCAACTTTGTGTCTTACTATGGCAATATGAGGAACCCAATATGTTGGGCACACTGAGGTCCTTCAAGATTTGTCACTCCTTTTGGTAAAAGGCTCAAAATATCTTTGGAAACGATATTCAATGCCTTTATGATTTTGCTCATAGATTGGCCTCTCTCAAACAAACCGATCATGACATGGTCTCCTTTATTGCTGAAGCTCAATCTACTACTGAAGAATTGAAATGTTATTGGAGGTGGATTCACTAGAAGAAATTAAGAAGTTGGATAAATTTTATGTAATGATTGTCCATGCTATGCATTATGATTTTGACCATGTTCAAGATCAAATTCTAGCTGGTCAAGAAATTTCAACAATGGAGAGTCTAACAACACGACTACTTCATGTTCCCACTTTTAAAGGTAGAAAGTCTTAATGATTCTAGTAAGACATCAACCATCTACGTGGGGAAGGGGAGATTATAGTAATATAAGAGGATGCAATAGTCGGAGACATCCTCAATATTTTTATTGTAAAAGAATGGGGCACACTTAAGAGAATTATTTCTCTCGTCATGGGTTTCCCAACAAGAGAGCAAACATCTCCACTGTTCACACAACTAAACCAAAGTTCTCAAATGAGGTATATCAAGAACTCCTTAGGTTAAAATCCTAGAGTAAAGAATAGTCTTCCACTCAGATAAGTTTATCAACATCCTACATTTCTCAAACCATGGAGGGTCAAAATCCATGGATCATTGATTGAGGTGCCTTAGATCACATTTTTGGTAATGCTTTCTTATTCTCTTCCATTTCTTTTCGTAAAGTTTCTCAGTTTATTACCTTAGCTAATAGGTCCAAAGTTGCTTCCCAAGGAGTTGGTTAAATTTCCCTCTCTTCTTCCTTAAACTTGAAGTTTGTTCTCTTTATTCCTACTTGTCCTTTTAACATCCTTTCTCTAAGTCAATTAACTAAGTCTTTAAATTGTTTTGTAAGCTTTTATTATAATTCTTGTTACACAAGAGAATGGTACAAGTCTCCTGACTGGCGAAGGACACAAGTTTAGAGGACTATATTATCTTGAAACCAGACCATCTATGTCTTGTCTTGCATCTCCTTCTCCTAAATTATTAAATTATTGCTTGGATCATCCTCACCTATCCAAACTTAAAAGGATCGTTCCTAAGCTTAGTCAAATTCAAGTCCTAAATTGTGGGTCATGTCAATTTGGAAAACATACTAGATCTTCCTTTCCGAAACGAACAGAAACAAGATGTAACTCTGTTTTTTCAATAATTCATTCTAACATTTAGGGTCTAAGTCGAGTCACATCTTTTGGATATAAAAAATGTTTTCCTCCATGGTGATCTCAAGGAGGAAATTTATATGCAGCAACCTCTTGGATTTCTTGCTCAGGGGGACTCTAGTTTGGTTTATAAGTTACACCGCTCTCTCTATGGTCTCAAGCAATCTTCATGTGCTTGATTTGGAAAGTCTAGTCATATTGTTCAAATCTTTGGACTAAAACAGAGTGAAGTAAATCATTCTATTTTTTTACTGTCATAACTCTTCACGAAAATGTGTTTATTTAATTGTGTATGTGGATGATATAGTCATTACTAGAGATGATGTTGATAAAATTTCTCATATAAAGAAACACTTATGCACCCACTTTTAGACCAAAGACTTTGGATGTCTCAAATACTTCTTGAGCATTGAAGTGGCTCAATCAAAGGAAGGCATTGTAGTTTCTCAAAGGAAATATGCTTTAGATATTTTCGAAGAAAAAGGCATCATTGGCTGTAAGCCAGTAGATAGCCCTATGGTTCCAATTCAAAAATTAATGGCAAATCAAGGTGAACCTCTCTCTAATCTAGAGAAATAAACAAGACTTGTTGGGAAACTAATTTATCTCATCATTACTAGACCTTACCTATCTTTTGTTGTTAGTGTTGTTAGTCAATTTATGCAAAATCCATGTGTTGATCATTAGAATGGTATCATTTGTATCCTAAGATACCTCAAAAAGGTTCCAGAACAAGGTTTGTTAGATGAATGAAAAGCAAATACCCAAATATTTGGGTATTGCGATGCTAATTCAATAGGATCTCCTGTGGATAAACACTCTACTAGAAGATATTTGTTTTCACTGGAAGCAACATTATTTCTTGGAAAAACAAGAAATAGAACGTAGTTGCCCAATTTAGTGTTGAAGTTGAATATCAAGTAATGGCATCTCTCACTTGTGAACTTGTGTGGGTGAAATAGTTCCTTCAAGAACTCAAATTTTGTGAAATCCAACAAATGAAGATGTATTGTGATAATCAAGTAGCTCTACACATTGTTTCCTATGTTCCACGAGAGGACCAAACACATAGAACTTAATTGTCATTTTATTCGTGAAAAATTATTGTCCAAGGAAGTGTGTATCGAGTTTGTTGGATCTAATGACTAACATGCAAATGTATTAACAGAATCTTTAAAAGGACCTCGAATTCAACTTATATGTTCCAAGCTTGACACATACAATTTATATACTCCAACTTGAAGGGGAGTGTTAGTAAATTTAAGTAGATGTTGTTTAGATAGGATAAATTGTTGTACAAAAGCTATTTTACAAAAGTTGTTTTTCTTTCTAGCATCTCACTTAAGAGTATCCTACTCTTGTAATAATTATGATGTACCTTTTTTTCAATATAAATAAGATAGTTCAGCTAAGAGATTTTTCAACTCTCTTAAGCTCTTTTACATATTTTCAATGTTAAGTGAAGCAAAATGTAACATAATCTCACCTTCCTCTCAAGTTCCACCATGTAGCTTTCGAATAAATCTTCTCGGTCTCTTGGTCTTTCAACAGCTTTGAATCGTTCATCATTTTCAAACATACTAATGGCTTTGCTGATTACAGTAAATAAGGTATTAGAAAATTTAAGTTGGATTATTTCAACCTAAGGAGAGCAACTAAAAACAAATTGTTACCCAAACATGCAGAGACATACCTCCATCTCATGGACGATGTAAGTTCCTTACACTCCTGAAAGGATAATATGCAGTGTTAAGTAGTTAACAATAAATAACAAATTACTCAAGTATGCTATTCAACATACTTCCAACATCTTTGTGAATTCTTCGCGAGCTCTTTTCTGCTTCATGCGTCTCTCTTCAGCCTCCAGCTTCTTCCTTTGGCCCAAATACTGAAGAAAGATTAAATTGATTCATTGTTACAATACAAAGCCAGACATAATCATTACAAATTCATAAAAATGATATGCAACTGAATTATTTGATTATGCAAACTTAAACAGCAACATCAAGGTAATGCATAGCATTTGCCTAAGAGACCTGTCTCTCACCTCATTAAAAGCTTGTTTTCGCTCACCAAGTGTTTTTAGGGCATTATATCTTTTGTCATTGATGATTTCTCTCATTGCCTGAATCACAATTACAAATTAATAGTTAGCATTTGCAGCACACACAGAAAAGAAAAGTAGAAAAACTAAAGGAATGACATCTACCTGTTCCCAGGTCCAATCAGACTGAACATTCACAGATTCCAGAAGTGCTTTAAATGCATTTTTTGCTTCCTAGAAGAGAATAATTTAATGCGCCATTATATATGATGATAGAAAAGAATTATATATATCTTCAAAGCATTTTAATAATAGAGAGTTTCCATGATATGAATTCTTACCAGCTTATTTGCATATACCAAGGCTTCATCATCAATGGTTTTCTCCTCAGGTGGAATCACATTATTTTTCCCAACCACAGGCAATGCTCTTTTAGCTTCCTGCAAGAGTTGCAAGAAAAAATATGTAAATTAAATATAGATTCTTAAGAGGACAACAAATTAATGAGATTGTCTCCCATGAGTTCTCTATTGTCAGCTGTGATCAGTGTTGTTAAATCGCACCCATGTCAGAAATCAGATAGGCCACAACAATTTAATGGCAGTTACTTAGCGGGTTTCGCATGGTGGGCCATGGCGACCATGGCAGCCATAGCAGTTGTAGTTTTCATTGTCAAAATTCTAATCTGCATATAATCCCACTGCACAAGGTTGGGCCATTTTCTTAACAGTTTATTTTCTTAAGTGGCTGAATATCTGACATGGTACTGAACCAAAGTTTTAAAAAGTGACCAATTATAGATTAAGACTATGAAACCTTAAAAATTTACTGCAGTGTTCAGTTTCATGTATTTGTTCTTTAACTCTGGTACGTGTTTCCAAACAGGCCAAACCTTTGGAGTCATTAGAAATACAGAAGCAGAGCCCCCACGATCAGGCCCTTGATACCAATTTGAAAACTAAAAAAATTGAAAGTAAGAGATTCAGGGTGTGTTTGAATGTGTTTTGGTTTAGTTTATAAAACAGTTTTCTAAAACAAAGTTTTAAAGAATAGTGAGTGAGGTAGGAGGATGTGAAATTGCAAGGAAGAACAGGGTGTAATAGAAAACTGGTGAAAATTGCACGGAAGAAGAGGTGCAATAGAAAAATGAAAGTAGAAAACCAAAACAATAGAAATTTTATGTTTTCTTGGTTATGAAAACTTGAAAACAGATATTAGTTTTGGAAACAGTTTTCTAATATTACTCCTGTCAGACAATTATTTTTTTAAAAAAAAACAAATATTTTCATGGAAAGCAAGGGAAGAGTGTCGAAGTGGGTGGTTTGGTAGGAAAGAGAGGAGTTGAAAAGTGTAAAAAATGTAGGTGGGCCCACAGGATATGTTTCCACACAAGAGAGAAGAAAAACGTGGAAACTATCAGAAAACAAGATAAACAATTATGTTGCAAATTAAGAAAATAAAGGCTGAATTTTTATCCTCCACAATTGATTATCCATTGAGATAAAAGATAATGTTGGCCATTTTATAAAGTTTTGTTTTTATAATAATAATAAAATATTACTAATAAATAAAAATAATAATAATGAATATAAATAAATAATAATGAATAGTATTAATAAAAATAATATAGTTTTTAAAATACTAATAAATAAATATTAATAGTAAATAAATACTACTGATGAATAAATAAGAATAAGAACAATAATAAATAAATAAATAATATTAATAAAAATAATATAATTTTTATAATTAACTATTCTAAAAATACTTTTATTTTATTTCTCTTTTACTTTTCTTCTATAAAGAAATCTCTACGTCCATTCTGATTCATCTATTTCTTTCTTCCCAACCAAACGACCACTTAATCCACTTATTTCTAATATCTTTCTCATACTTTCTTTTCCCTTCAACTCCCTCTACTTCTTTCTTCTCTGCCATCCAGAGCATAAGAATCTATACATGCTAATTAATGATAAAAACAAACTCCATCTATTACAATAATTACCTCGATATCTTGAAGAGAAGATCCATTTACAGAATCTTGAGATGCTTGATTTTCAACACTGCAGGTAAAATTTTCAATACACAGTCAGTATTGAAAAAATATAACTTATAACTCAACTACACAAGAGGGAAAAAAACAACGAACATGCAAACAGAGTTTTATACATGGGTGGAATTTTGGATAGTTGAGGTGAATTCTCAGCTAGTCCTGAGCTTCCTGTAACTACCGTAGGTGCAGCACTTGTAGTTCCCACAGTACTTGGTTCAACTCCTGCGGTGCTTGAGGTAACTATAGAGTGTGAAACAGAGGTCCCAGACAATCCAGAAACCAACTGCTGAGAATCAGTTGCTGCAATTGGTGTGACAGAAGATGGGCTGGAAGCAAGCCCATTTGATGTCAAAGAAGTGTTCAAGCTAGCTGCATTAGCTGCTGTTGATGTTGCTATGGAGGAGACAACAGCATTGGGTGTATCAGTTGCTTCTGACTGCATTCCCTGGTTTGCAGCTTTTTGTGCTTGCTCACGAGCCAACTGAATGGAAATATTGCAATTTGAAGTAAGAAAACAAATTTTGTTGCAAAGAAAATTAAAAACAAATACAAATATAATCATTAATAACAAACCTGAAGTTCCTCTGGTATTGACCATGTTGATTGCTGAGTAACCTTGTTGTAATAATACCTGCAAGATATCAAAGCGAAACCATAAATCATTACATGAATTATTACATAAGAAAGAGTACATAAAAAAGGTATGGTATATATATTATTAAAATCAGACAATAGGAGAGAAAACACACTTTTTTCCATCTGAAGAAGTGAATTCTTTCCAAACAGTCGATGCATCAGCTCTCTGTCACATCCAGCAGAATTAGTGGGATTTGAAAATGCTAAAAGTATACCACCCAAGAAAGATCATGTATCAAGTTGATCAAATTAACAATATGCAGCCGCAAAACACAATAGGTGGGGGGACTAAACGACTAAAGCAAAGAAGAAAACATCCCTGAAGAGTAAATTGTTAAATGATAATATTGCCAAAACTAACAAATTACAAGAAATAATACAATAAAGCAGAATTTGTATACTCCTATACATAAATATGTAAGCAGACCCCAGTGCAATATAGAAGCCACTACAAGATTGTAAAAGGGAAAGGGGGCAAAGAAACAGAGATGGACAAAAACAAGGAAAGAAAAATAATCATATATATAAATAGACACAATCACACAACCTTGTATCTCTTATGTGTGTGTGCGCGTGTGTGTAAGGACAGAAAAGAAACTTGCAAAAGAGACAATTGATATCACACATCATAAAGAACACCCTACAAAACTGCTGGAGGAAGGGTGCTGTCAACCATCACTTGATGGTATAGCAGAACCACAGTTATACACCAATCTCACATTTTATGATTTTTAAAAAAATAAGACTGTAAATAGCAAACTGTTGCCTGCCTTGGGAAAGTGCTAACCCGCCTTCACAGTGACCATATAGAGCAGTTGTTAAAATTTCTCCTGACTTGCCACGATATCTACAAATCAGTGGAAGCACATGCACATAAAAGGATATTCGCAGCATAAACCTTCTATGATCATTGAAAACATTGTAGAAATGATCAACATCCATATAAGATACAAGGTTTGATTGACCACATTACACTTTCAAAGCATGTTCAACAGATAATAGAAAGTGACATTCGCGAGAACAACAACAAATTATTAAAACCACTCACCTCAATAGGTGACATCAATTCCAAAGGCTTCTCCCAACTTGATTGTCTTGTCCTCTTGTTGTAGTAATATCTGGTTAGTTTGAGAAAACAAGAACTTCTAATTATGATTCTAAAAATTGTGTAGTACAAAAACTCAAGATAATTAGATTATATTTCAACAAATAGTTTAAAATATATAAGATATTTAGTGTTTTCTAGCAAAGCTGAACATGATTATGTAACCAATACCTTCTCCCATCTGCAGAAGTGTGCTCTTGCCAATCAGATAAGGATGGCTGGTTAGTAGCATTAGTTACCTAAAATTTGTCAGAGTAAAACACTGAGAACTGTAATAATAAAGCTCAAATTTCTAAGAAATCATAATATAACAGAAGAATATTTTATTTACAGAGAAGAAATGTAACTCCTTGTATCACATTTGATGTAAGGCATTATCAAAAGCATCTTGTTCTACTGAGATTCAATTAGCTACTCTCTCAAGAAATCTGCCTCAAATGATATCATAACAAAAAAATCACAATTCTTTTATAACATATTCCATGATGAATACCTAGGCCCAGACATGGCAGAAAATGAACAGCAAGCAGAGAATGCAAGTTCAACCAGACCACCCATTTGGAGATATTACTCCAGGAATGGACAAAGACAGCAATAACTACCATAAGACAGTTATTGTTAGGAGTATGGCAGTCATTATGACAGTGATTTTCAGAATGTGGAGTATAACAACTGCTATGGGACAGTTATTGTTAGGAAGATGGCAGTTTGTACAGTAGAATAGAAGTTAGGAAATAGGAAGGTAGATATTCGTGCATGCAATATTCTGATGTTTAAGGCAAAAAGTCTCCAGTATGACATGATGTAGCCTATAGGAGCTTTATGCTCTTCCACTAAATAAAATCAGTGTTATAATTGTGGGATTCTGTCATACCACCAAATTTACGTAATATGACTTATAAATTTCCTCATGTGTCTTATTATGAATTACCAATAGTATCTAATTCATGCAGCTATATTTGGACAATCTAGAATCCAGAGGCCCGAAAAATAAGGATCATATTAACAGATTTGCTTAACCTCCATAGAGTTAAAGAACATACAGATACAATGAACTGAATAAACATACTCCTAATGCTTTCTTTAAAAGTCAGATAGACACACACAATGTAAGCTAGCGAAGAGTGGTCAGGGATTTGGAACACACGTGCATCATTTTGTTGGTTTGGGGTGGCTCTGCTCTTGCAGCAGGTTGACTGTGTTTTGTGGCAAAATATATGATGGCCACACATGTAAGCAGCCGCAATTTCAACTTCTGGGTTAAACCTTGTCCATACCTCAGCTTATTGAATTCGCACCTGTTTTAATGTTTAAGCATTTTACCAAAGTGCCCCTGTTAAGTCTTTTGTCCTCTTACTGTAACTTCCCCTTTTACATGAACATTCAGCACTTACGTGTTCCCCTTCTTAATTTCCCACTTCTCTTTCAATTTTAACCTTTCTTCTCCTATTTCTTTACATCATTCTGCACTGTTATGTAGGATTAACTACTTATAGTACACATTTATAGGGGGAAAACATAATATAACACTAACAATTGGAAAGTATTGATGCCATTGTCATACAATAACAACTAAAATACAAAAACTGTAAGAAAAGGGAACTTCATCATAGGAATTCCAAACAAGTTTTATCATATATATATATATATATATATATATATATATGTGTGTGTGTGTGTGTGTGTGTGTGTGTAAAAGCTTGGATAAAAAAGGATTGAACTTTGAAGTGGAAATTTCTAAATAATGAACAAAAAGCCAGTACTATGCATCAAAAAATAAGTATGGATAAAACACTTACTGCATCAGTCAATGTAGCTCCAGATGATTGTACCCCAGCCGGCTGCACAGATGTAACAGGCGCAACGGTCTGAGATGCAGAGGATGGCCAAGGTTGACCACCTGGAGGAGCAAGCATTTGAGGTGGATGCTGGTATTGAGCCAATGCATTTGCATTATCATGCTGCTGACCATAAGATGGTGTGAACTGAAAATGTACAATGATGTTAGAGTGTAGAAAGTACTAAATAACTCAATAAAAACTAAGGCAGCCCATACAGTATATGAAGAATGAGGAACTGCTCCTGAAACAGGTAAGCCAGGCATATGATTGCTTAAAGGGGGAACAGCATTTTGTTGTGAATGGGGTGGAATGGATGTCAGTGGTCTGTTTGTCTGAATATATGGCATGGGTATAGCTTGTGATGAAGGAGCAGGATGACCAGGCTGCATTGGTCTTGGAGTTAACTGCTGCATAGGTTGAGAATATTGCAACTGTTGACCTTGAATGACAGGCATTCCCACATTTGAAGAAGGGATAGCGTGTCCTGAAGGTCCAAATTGTTGGGAATTCATTGGAACAAATGGTTGCCCTTGCTGAGCTTGAATGACTGGCCGAAACTGCAGCCAAATAAGAGTAATGGAAAAATTATGATAGATTCTTATTTCAAGAGAAAGAAATTGTAATTAATAACATGGAGAATAAAAAAAGAACTCATAAATAAGGATGAACCAAAACTTTGAGGACACAGCCATCACACACACATGGGTAGAGAGAGTCACAAAAAATTGAAAATTAAAAAGCATCATTTTCAGCAAAAATCGAGCAAGCATTAACTCTAAAGGAAACACACAAAAGATAAAAGGCAAACATTAAGACTCAGTGGTCAACTAGGAACATTCTCTTCTCGAGGCATTTTACTTTTTTTCATCATGTGGTAATTAGAATCAATTCCCGTTTATCTACTTTTATCTATGTGGGGTGGAAAAAAACGTTTGTAATTCAGCTACAAAGTTTATTTTGTACACTGCGGGGAAGTTCTGTTTTTTTATTACTGGGAATTCTGGGTACGAGTTTCTACGAACATTAAATTTTGAATCATTAACGAGCTATTCTTCGTATCACCATTTTATATCCTCATAATCAAAGCAGGTACGTCACTAGACACAATCAACACAAGTTACCAAAAAAATCTTGCATCATAGCAAGATTCTTGGTTGATTTTGAGAGAGAAATATGTTACCTGCATGCTGGAAGGCTGAGAATTATTGGCCATTTAACCCAAACAGTTCCTGCAAAGAAGAAACGGATTCAACAGTCAGCACAAAAAACAATTGCATCTAGATAACTTATTACATTGCTATATTATAATTTCTTTGTGATACAGGTTAAGAAATCTTTGTACACAAAATCAATATTTCCCAACAACATAAATCTAATCGAAAACAGCAACGAATATCACTCATTCAAAGGAAAATAAGAGAATTAGAAATGCATCAAATATGTTAGTCGACTCTTAGATTTCTCAATTCCGCGAAAACCTAAACCTAGGTAAGCCATTGCAAACCTAAAAGAATAGCATCGAAACTTAGATTCATTGCAACTGGACAACTCGATTTTGCGAGCAATCAGAAAATTCATAAAAGATGACAGAAATGGAGAGCGAACAGTATGAAAAACTTACACGTATTGCAGATAGGAATCAAAGGTTGAAGCTATTTGTCTGGTTGATTTCGTAGAAATTTTCTTACCGTTTCGAATCGAAAGATTAGGGTTTAAGAGGGATTCCAGCACATTACACGAACTCAACACAACTGGCAAAAACCACAGTAAGACACTAAACAATTTTGAGGAAGATGAACGTGATAAAAATAAAAAATAAAAGCTAAATTATATGTTCATTTTAATATCTATTTATTTATATTCTCGTATCTTTATTTTAGTTATTTATTTGTTAAAAAACATATTCAACTTGTCCTTCTTTCACATAGTACAAATCAAAACATTTACAAAATTAATTTTCAACTTCCAATTTGCAAGAAAGGGAGATTAGTTTATTCATTTCTTATTCATAACACTAAATTCGATCAGTTTTCAATAATCATATACAAAATTTTGACACAAATTATTTAGTTGGTAAGATATTATATACTTTAATTTTTATGCAATAAATTATAATTATATCTTTTTGTTCTTCTGAAATAATAAATATATTTTAAAAAATTATTAGAAAAAAGAGAAATAAAAAAAATATAATATTTAATTATATTTTGACATATTAATATTATTTTAAATAATATTTCTTAAAACTTTATGATATAAATATTTTTATTTTTTAAAAATTATTTTTTATTGCTAATGATATATTAATATATATCTATTTTATATATAATAATATTATAGTTTTATTTAAAATCTTACTTAATCAATTATTCATTAAAAATATTAAAAAAATTAAAAAATACTGTAATAAAATTATACATTATATATATTTAATTTAATAATTTATTAAAGTTAAAATAAAAATTATAAAATTTAATTTCATATTTTTGTTTTAATAAAATCTATTAACTAAATTTGTAAATATATCTAATAATAATAAATTTAAATATAATTTATATTTAATTTTTAATTTAAATATATTTTATATTTAATTATGTTTTAAATATGGGTATATAAATATATTTAAATTATATAATATACTTAAATATTAAATATTTAAAATAATAATATTTTAAAAAATTTAATAACTTTTTTAATATAAAATATCTTTCTGCATTATTATAAAACTAGTTTTAAAACACTTTAGTGTGGTAAGATTCTATTATTATAAACACCATAAATGTTGAAATTTGTTCTATAAAGGTTTTTATTTTATTATTGAAACATTATTTTTATAAGAGGTGAGGGTGACAATGAGTGTCATTTTTTTACATTGGTAAAAAATTAGAGTAGGATTGTTGAAGTTTATTCCCAACTATATCGATATTTCTTTTATTATATTTGATTATATACTTGTAGATTATAGTGTTGATAATTTTATCCTTTCATTTTTAAGAATATTTGAATATTATTATTATTATGAATATGGTGTAATTTAAATAAGTTAAATAATATTTTTGATTTTGATATTAGAATATAGGATATAAATCTTAATAAAAATCATATCTTTCTTATTTATTTAATTTGTTGAAAATATTAGAATTGATTTATAAAATAAAATATTTTATTTTAAATACTAATATTTAAGATAAAAAGAAAATAAAATAAAAATTTAATTAATTTAATCAAAATTTTCGAGAAAGAGAATATAAAAAAATATATATTGAAAAAAAATTATTTAGTTTTGTTGTTATAAAAGGAATATGATGATTATTGAAAGATATACTATGAGTTAGTTTTAATAAGCTAGTGAGTTAACTAATGAAAATATTTAATAAAGTTTAAAATAAAAAATTATAAATAAAAAGACTTAACATTTCGATATGGGTTTAAATATGTTCTATGTAAAGGAAATTTCGTGGTAATGGGTTGGATTTGTGGTTTAATTATCATAGAACACTTTGAAGCATTTAAGTGGGTTGAATTTGTGGTTTAGGCACTTGTAGGGCACTTTGAAGCAGTTTGCTCAAGGAAGGAATTACATTCCACTTTTAGGAGACTTTAAGAGGTAAGGAAGCTAGTCCTAAAGTTAGATTTCTTTGAAATCATAGAAGGAAATCTTAGATTTTTGGAAGTGTCATAATTTCTAATTTTTTTGGTTGTAATTTTAGAATGGAACCCTCCAAGGGCTTGACTAATTGTGTTTTGAGATTGTTGTTGTGTAAATTGATTTGTATGAATTTTAGGTTAAAGGTTAGATTTAGATAGAATAGTTTAGATTTCTAATATGATATTGTCCACTGTGAGGGTTGAAATCTTATGCGCTTATGCCTAATTTGGGGTTTTTTTTTTTTTTACAATGTTTGTTTAATAAGTTGTGCTTTGTTCAAATGAAATGAACTATTGTCCTTTTCTTGCATTTTACCCTTGTAATCAGAACACTTTTTTTGAGTATTTTCTATATGACTACAATAAATTTGATTTTTATAATTTGTTAATTCACATGCAGTTCTTCATATAATTTTTTTATTGATTGAAGTAGTATTTCATTTCCTTATTTAAGATTCAAATAGAATTTCAATTCCTTATTATTTCTGAAACTACGTTATTAATCAAACATTATATTTTCATATAACGCATTATATTTCCTAATAAATAAACTTTTTTTTTATATTTTGTTTCTCTATTACTTAAATACTCAATTATATTTTTAAATTAATATTTATTTAAAATAATATATAACTTTTCTTTTATATGTGGAATCTAAATTAGTTATAAAATATTAATATATCAATTGCATTTAGAATTTTATTACCAAATTGTAATAAGTCTCACAAGAATTATAATTGATTTTACTTGTTATTTTATTGTTGTAGACCCCTTTTTTTGTATAATTAGTTTATTGTTATTGTGTTTGTTTGATTACTATAATTGTGTACAGGTAATACTAAGTTAGAAGAAGATTTCTCGATAATAAAATAATAAAATTAAAAATTCATGTAATAAAAACTTAGAATTTAAAATTATGAATTAGAAACATTATTTTAAAAATATAATAAAATTAATATTCTAAAAATACTAATATATTATAAGTAATTTAATATAAACTAATATGGACGGTAAATTATTCTAAAAATACTTTATTTTCTTTTCTATTATTTTAGCATTTAAGAAATAAATAATTAAGACTGTGATAATATTTTTACCTATATATTTTTTTTTATTTATTAAAAAGAGATTCTATTTTTAAGTTTTATAATGAATAAAAATAATAAAATTGAATATATTGAAAAAAATCTATAATATATATATAGTTTTAAGATTTTAAATTAAAGGTAGAATAATATTATCTAATATGATATGTTTATGACGCATTAATAAATATATGTTAAATATTATCTCTCTGATAAATACTTAATAAAAATTTATGAATTTAAAGTTATATAAATAAAATTCAAGTATAATTTACTCATTCCTTTAGAAAAATAAATAGATTTTATTTAACTAAATGATGAAATCACAACTATTAATTCAAACTTTATTATTTATATTTTTTAAAATATTAAACACTGTATTCTCAAACTAGATCAAACGGATTTACCCAAAACCTATATACATTATGGGTATGTTTGCTATAAGTGTTAAATATTTAGACCTTTTATTTAATCCTTAATGTTTGATTAATTAGTCAAAAAAAAGTTTGCTAAATCGAGCATAGTTGACGACCCATAGATTAAACTAAATTACTGGTTTTTATATTTTTAATTGAAAATCCATAAAAGTGTCATTTTTTGCATTATTTATGAATAAATATAATTAAATATTTCTAGTAAATTATCTTGAAATATAAAATGATTCATTTATTTAATCTATTATTTGACAAAGGAAATAGGAAATTTTGTATAAAATATTACCATTTCAAAGATAGTCACAGTATCAACTAATATCAATAATATTTTAGAGAATGTATTTGAAAAAGAATAAACTATTTTGATAGAATGTAATATCTTTAGTGGAATATGATTTTTTTTAATACACTTTTGCAGTATATTTATTTTAAAAATAAATCGGGATTAAAATAATATTATTTTAGTTTATCCTCATTCAAATTGACTTTCAATTAGAGATATAAATTAATCTAATATTTCAAAAATGATTAGTATAAAAAGAATATTTAGTTAAATATGTGATATAACAATATTTCACCCAAATATTCTTTTTATATACAAATGATTCATTCATTCATTAAATTTAAACTTCACACAAAGTTCAATAGATTTTTATCAGGAGAATAAGTGCAAAATAATAATAAACGTATCTTTATTAAGAAAAACACTTTGTTATAAGCCATAGCAGGTTATTAAATACACCTAAACAAGTTTCATAAATAAATTTTGAAAATAAGGTATGCCTACAACATATATTTTAGAAAATAACTAGCCTTTTTGCAAAGTCATACACGCTACGTGAAGTGCTGAATTCATAAATTTACTGCCTTTGATTTTCTAGTCAACAATGGCCATCGATAGCATCATACACTCAATCATGAACAGAAAGCATACATATCAGCAGCAGAAATATTCTCACTAGGATTATTCGTCACACATCTATCATATATACTATATCTGACTTGTAAAGTTGTACAGGAATCACCCCCAGTAGAACACAAATTCAGAAGTTATAACATATCAATCTTTATCTAGATCAGAGATCCTGAGCAAATTAGTGTCATGAACGGTGCAAGATCGGGTACATGAGAAAAAGGACATGCTCTTTCTTACCCTTGACTCGATTCCATCTTTGATAAACTTTTTGCTCACCTTGGCACTTTTCTGATTCTTTGTGCACTCTTTGAAAGCTGCTAGGAAAGGGTCTTTGTCCTGAACCCAGAGACCCCTCTTGGAGGAAGTTCTATAAAAAGGAGGCTGGAAAGCACAAGGAGGAAGTGGAATTTGGAAATCAAGAACATGGTTTTTGTGAGTGGCTTCTTCTGGTGTGCAAGGAGGGAGTGGCAACTTGGTGAAAAACTCTTGCTCTTTCGGGATGAGAGTTTCACCATGAGGAGTACTTGTTACTTTGGAGACACCAGGCTTCTTTTCCCATGAGAAGGTAACCTTTCTTGCTGAATGATCCTTTGGTTGACTCATTCTCTCAGTTTTTGCTAATGGAATAATGACAAGACCCTTATATTTATTTGTGCCTTGAGGACCTGAGGTGGTGGTGATGTGTTATTCTATGATGAGGCCATTATAATTTATATATAGATTTTTTCGGTCCACTTCCATCACATAGTGTTTAATGGCACAGTCTCAATGGACATTGGACAAGCACATAAAACGTATGCATAGACAATTTTAGTTTTGTGGTTTGAAATGAACTTGGAAAATAATGACACATGAGTTGGGCAAAGAAGACCAAGTTCACACGGGTTTGCATCACTCAAAAGACGACAATAGCAAGGAGATAGTAGAGTATAAGACAAACTCAAGATGGTTGACTCGTTCCTCCTCTAGATCAGCAGCTAAAAAGATTGTTTTCAAAAAGCATCAAATTGCACAAGACTAGACCAATGAGTGTGTAGATTAGCATCACAAAGTTGATCCAATTAATCCATGGTTTCAAATTCAAATCATGGTTATACAGTTGCATCACTCACAAGCTTATCAAAGTCTAATAATCTCTATAAATATATACATGGTTTCAGACTTTAAAAGTTGTACAAGGCAACATTGAAACTGAGATAGTTTTATTTTTATTAAGTGAAAGTAAATCTATATTTCTGCAAGATCACATCTTAGGGATAATAAGAGCACAGGTAAAACATTGAATCCATTGGCTATTTGTCGTTTTCATTAGGGAATTTTCTAAATCTACAGTGGCTAATGACTTTGGTTTGGACTGTTTATATAGAACTCAGCCAGTAATATGTGCACTCTGTCGAAATCAAAACACATAAAAATGCTCATAGCAGGCCACGGTTATAAATTAGATAAAAGGGGACAATCTGTTTTGAGTCATGTAATATGAATCAGGCTGCAGAAAATTATAAACTAGTCAGGGACTATGCTCTTGCTTCCTTGTTTTATTTCCACCAATCCTTTTCTATACAAAAAAAAACTATGACACACTTCAATTGTCATGTGATACTTACAAAAAGACCCCCCTCCCCCAGAAAAAAAAATTACAGTAAACAAAAAATTCAAGCCTGAATGGCGTCAAGAAAGACTTTGGAGAAAGTTGACAAGAGAGATCTCATAGTATATAATATTCATGACATCATGTGGTTCATGTAGCCGACCTTGTCTGGATAGATATGATAAAGCTTTGTTGTTGTTTTGTAAATAAAGAATTGAAGATATCAGCTGAAATTTTATAGGCATAGACTTTGTGACTACAAAACATCATTGGAGTGCTTGCAAGAAAGAATGCTAACATACTTCCTTATGGTAGGCCAAGATCTAATGTTCTTTTGGACCCTATTGCTCTGTTGATGTATAAAGGGGCTTTGAGTGCATTTCTTGTAAGCTTCAACAAAAGGGTCTTCCTCCTTCTGAGTCTCCATCCTAAAAGAGCTGATTCTGAGTGAGGTCTGAACTGCACACAGAATCTGAGACTCCTCCTCCTCCACTTTGTGTTTATGATCTGATGATGAACATGGAGGAGGCTGAAGCACCAAGCTAGAGCCATTGTGGCCATGAGCAGTGACTTTAGAGAGACCAGGTTTGTGTTCCCAAGAGAAAGGAACATTTACTATGTTCTCTTCATCATTGCAAGTATAGCTGTTGTTGTAATTGGTGTGTTGTTTCATGGTGATAGAATTGATGATGATGATGATGGAGTTGTTTTGGTTGCAATGTACAAGTAGTAGTACTCTCTGTAGGATGTTAATTAATAAAGGGGCTATGCTATGTTGCTATATCACGTGATTTGAGATTAATAATAACGGCTAATCTAAATTCTGGTGAAGAGGGTTTATAGCTTGTAGATTAATCTACAGAGAGAAGACAAAAGATACAAGTATGCACTTCACACAACACAGGTTCCCGTCATGAATCATGATTGGAACTTGGAACTGGGAAGCGTAGAAAAAGGGCTTTCTTGTTAATTAACCGTGACCAACATTTATGTCTCACATTCATTTTCAGTTTTTTGGTTCAAAAATAAAACACTTCCTTTTCGTGAAGAATAATTCTAAATGTACCAGCCACTTGCGTTAGTCATCTTCCCAGTGAAGTGGATTGGAATTCTAACATGTTTTATATATCACAATTTTTTCAAGGAATCTTATGATTAAACTTTTTTTAATTTTTTAATATAATTTAGATGAAGAAGAATAAAATTAATATTAAAGTTCAATCTTTTAATAGCTAAGTGGTTTAATTTCATATCCTCTTATACTAATTCCCCATAGATTAACAGTTATAAAAAAAAATATCTTGTCATTACTACTGTTTTTAAAAAATAATTTTATCCTCTAATTGCATATGAAAGTTTATCTATTTGTTCAATTAAAAATTCATTACGATAATATTTTTTAAAGAAAATATTAAATGCTACATATAAATGTCTTTATAAGCCTTCAACAAAGACAAAAAGATCATGTGTGATGAAACAGACTAGTACAAGAAAGTGTTAACTATTTAGATGAAATTATTACATGAATATTATATTTATATATTATATTTTTAATTTTAATCGTCAAATCTTAGCAAATACGTATTATTTTTATGTGTTATTTAATGAAATTATTTGTTAATTTTAGTTAGATTTAAAGTTTAATGGAATAAAAAATAAAAAGTTTCTAAAATTAAAAAAAAAAAATTGATAAAATTACTTTTTTTTTTAATTTAACAACTTAAAGAAAATTCAAAATTCTGAATAAAAATTAAAATGAGAGTAAAATTATAATTCAATATATTTATTTTTCTTGGTTGCTCCAACATTTGCATCTACATATATTATGCTGGGGATATGTAATCATTACCTAGGATATTCTGTGTTCTTTTGTTCCTCGTTTTGTTTCGTTAGGATGCAACTATCTATAGCAGAAGTGCCATGAATACTTCGAAAATATATCAAATTCAATGGGTACCAAAATGATTGGATCCTGAATTTCTTCAATGGCTATCATGTGTGTCGAAGAAAAGCAGAATGGTACATTAGAACATGAAGTTAAAGGTCAATTGATAAGTAATAATCATTATCATCAATTTGTTTATTTTAGATTTACATAAACATGATAACAACGTTAATTATATATGTACTTAAATTATATTTTTTTTTTTGCACATGATTTCCAATATTGATACCAAAAGATAAAGACTAACTTTTCTTGGTCTCTAGAATGAACCAAACACAAATTTCATAGTATAAACACGATTTTGTAGGCTAGAATTGATGGGAATTTTTGTTTAAAAACCTGGGAGGTTAGTTAAAAAATAATTTTCAAAATGAATGAGAGTGAGAGATGTTGATTAATTTGGAGTATGCTAAGTTGCATATGTAGTAGGTAGTTTGCTTCATCAAGGAACATTGAACATTGTCACCATGCTTTTCAATTCAATACTATTTCCTTTCCTTTCATGCCTTTCTACATATATCCTCATAAAATCTACCTCTAAAAATATCTACAGGTACCTATTTAAACATTTTTTAGGGTTACCCTAAAAATATATTAAAATTTAGGGTGTACAAATAGGACAAACCATTAATATTATCAAACATACAAAAACTTCAAAAAGAAGACCAATTCAATCACTTAACTTTTAAAAAAAATATGATTTTAATTATTTTATTAATTTTGTTAAAGTAAAAAATTATTATTAAATATTAAATTTAAATTTAAAAAATAATTAAAATGACATTTTTTTTAAATTAAAACACTTCATCCATCTAAAAATATAAAAACAAAATTAATTTTGAAAATAATAAAAGGATAAAAATATATTTAATCTTATAATTATTTATATTAAATTTAAATGTGTGGATGATTTATAATTTGTTACAAATTTCATTTATCATATTTATTTTTATATTATAATTAATTTTAGTGTATATTTATTAGTTAATTTATCCTAACTCTTAACTCCACTCGTTTTGTGTCCTCCCAATCCTATTGTTATATCAAATACCACTTATTTCTTATCGCACCTCACTTAGAAACTTCAATCATTGAACCTTCCACTAAATTTCTCTACCAAGAACAATATTACGAATTTTATATGAACTCAAGAACAAGAAATCCAATATCTACTAAACTATATATATATATATATATAAAAAAAAAGAATACAATAATATTGTTTTGTTTTATTAAAAAATATATTATTTTTATTATTTTTTTCGTGTATATAATCATAATATTATAAATATAATTAAATTACATAATTTTCATTCAATCATTTTTTTTTTAAAATGATATCTTTTAGTCTAACACTATAATTAATCTATCATTAAGAAGATTTATGATGAACATGTGTGAGATGTTAGAATATATAGATGGAGAAGGTATGATGAAACAGTGAATATTCCACCATGTGTGGCTGTGTTTTACATGAGATATTGGCTGCGATATAATACAAATGATGACTAAGAAGAGGATGCATGTGGAACATTTATATAATAGAAATGGATAGATTCTACACTTCTATTTGTATGCTGATATTAATTTTGAATGCGACCTTCTTTAACGGAGGACAATGCGACCTTCTATTTGTACATGTTGAGAGGGTGTTTTCATGGTGCTTAGCTTGAAGAATCTCTTCGCCATTATTGATGGTTACAAGTTCATGAGTTGCTAGCCACTTTCAAAGGAAAGCCTAAGCTTAACTGAAGGGTAGATGGAGTACTAACCAAAGAGTAGATACAACATAAAATACTTATAAATTATAATCTAATATACGATTTTGCATTTATTTAATGGAAAATATGAGTAACAAGTTTATATGGAAGACAAAGTTATTTCGTTTCTTTAATTTAAAATAAACTCATGATAAAAAAAATTATTACATTAACGTAAAAAAACATAACATATTTAATGTAAGATAAAAAAACTATATAAGAGTAAAATAATATAAGAATTTTATAAATTAAAAAAAAAAACTTTTCTTTAAAAGAATAATACTATAACTTATAATAATTTTATAAAAATTCTGATAATTTCAATTGATACTTAGTTTATTATTATTCTTTAATTTATAAATTAATTTTAAAAAATAATTTATAAGTTAAATTTTTTTTCTAATTTTACTTATCTTTTTATTTTTTTCGTGATCCTTAATAATAAAAGGTAAAGGTTTTTTTTTATTAAAAACGATAATAGATATTAATTATTTTTACTTTTTTAAAGATGAATGTGTATATTTTAAATAGTTAAGAAAATAATTTCAAAACTTTGAAATAAATTACATTCTTAGTTGTGATGTATAAAAATTGTATTAAGAGATGTAATTTTAATATTCACCCTCTTGACTTAATTCAAGGAATCATTAGTCTTACTTTCTTATAATAAATCAAATGTTTCTTGACTATTATTATCGAGAAAACGATTATAATGTTCTACTTTTATTTTTATTGTTACTGTCATAATAAATTACTATATAAATATGATTGCATTCCATAATTTTTAATATATCAGTTTTCATTCTTTCCATTCTGACTCTATCATGGAATACCATTATGGTATCAAAGCGGGTTAATTCTTGCTCTACCTCTGTTGCACCTCACCACCAAATCAAATTATGTATATCATCTCTTTCTTTAATCTTGAAACATGAATACAACAACAACAAGTGAAAATGATTTTGCAAACCCCACCAGTGCCTACTACCTTCATCCAGGAGAGAACCATGGAATGGTTCTTGTTTCTCCTCAATTGAATGGGATGAATTATCATTTATGGAGCAGATCCATGAAGAGAGCCTTGTTGATCAAGAGCAAATTCAAATTTGTTGATGGAAGCATCATGCAGCCCGATCAGAAGGATTCTTCATACGAAGCATGAGAAAGATACAACATGATGATAATCTCATGAATCACACGTGCTGTTTTCGAACAAATTGCCCAAAGCATTGTCTACATTGACAACGCCTATGATTTGTGGAATAACCTCAAGGAAAGATTCTCCAAGGGTGATCATTTTAGAATCTCTAACCTGCTACAAGATATTCATTCCATACGTCAAGGAGAAAGACAAAAGGACATGTGGTCGATTACTTCACCGATCTGAAAATTCTCTGGGAAGAACTTGAGAGACTTAGGCCAATTCCAACCTTTACATGCCAAGTTAAATGTTGTTGTGACTTAAGCAAGTCTGTGACAAAATATAGAGAGTCAGAACGCGTATTGTGTTTCTTCTTGAAAGGATTAGGCGATGATTACAATACTGTCAAGACCCAAATTCTCCTTATGGAACCTCTCTCATCCTTTAATCGTGTGTTTTCCCTTGTTCTACAGTAAGAAAGACACAGTTTACTAGAGGTATTGTTTCTTAAATGAAAGGCTTTATTAATTCAATTAACTTCCAACCGAATTGGAAACAACAAGGAAAACCTGAAAGCAACAACTAGAAGTCACAAGCGAAAGTAAGAGGACGAAGTCAAAGTCATGGAAAACAATGTAATTACTTCCATAAGATGAATCATACATTGGATGAGTGTTATTCAAAGCATGAGTTCCCTCCTTGGTTCAAACAAAAAAGTGACCACATGGCCAACAATCTTGTATCAGAAAAAGGCTTCAATGATGTTGAAAACAAGAATGAAGGAGCATCAAACAGCCAGTAAGAAAAGAATCATGAAAGAATGCAGTTTACACAATATCAAATGAAACAAATTCTGAAGTTGTTGCAAGAATAAAAAACTGATCACAAGGTCAATAGTTTCATTGGTAAGTCCACATCTAAGTCAATCAAAGAAGGTAAAGATATCTCTTCTTGGATTCTTGATACTGGGGCCACAAATGATGTGGTCTGTAGTGCTTCATGTTTCTATGAATTACACAAAATTAAACCTATCTTGGCAAAAACATGAGACTACTGTTATTCTTAAATATGTAGGGTTTGTTACTCTCACATATTCTTTCAACATCCACAATGTACTGCTTATACCCGATTTTTCTTTTAACCTGATATTAGTACAAAAATTGATTGAATATCAAAACTGCCAACTAAGTTTTTGTTGCAAGAACTATCAGATAATGGATGTTGTTTCAATGGAGATGATTGGAAAAGCTAACCTCATCAATGGACTTTATTATCTCAAGATATCAAAGACTGATCCTCCAGAACAAACAACAGTCATCAACAATAATCAAGCTTAAGGTGATTTGAGCATGTGGCACGGTAGACTTGGCCATCCTTTAGATAAAGTCCTTCAAAGAATGAGTGACATTTTTCTTTACATAGTCTTTGATAGAAAACAAAGTTGTGACTCTTGTCATTTTTCCAAACAACATAGGTTGTTATTCATACACACTAGCAGTAGAAAACTACACAATTTCGATTTAATACATGTTGATATATGGGGTCCTTTGGAAAATGTTTCCATTAACTGAGTACAAGTATTTTTTTACTATGGTTGATAATCATAGTAGATTCACTTGGATTTACTTAATGAAAATAAAAATGAAACCAGAACTACATTTGTTAAATTCTTTGAAATTAATAAGACTTTCTTTGATGCCAAAGTAAAAATAGTTAGATCTGACAACGGTCAAGAGTTTTTATGCAATGATTTATTTGACATGGAGTTTAAGTGGTGAAGGGTGAAAGTTGTTTAGTTAAGTTTTAAAATAACTAAACATTTCATCCTTCATTATTTCAAAACCACCATCTCTCTAAAAGCTTCACTCTCTCTACACTCTCTACCTTCTCTCTAACCTTTCTCCCTCATCCCTCATATTTTCCAAGATCTGAGAGTACCTAGTTAAAGCTTGCAAGGAGTAGATCATTTCTAACCGATTGAAGTTTTGTTTTAGGTAAGTTTTTTGTGTTCAAATCTCCCTAGAACAGAACTGTGGGGTGCTTGCATGTGGGCCCTGATCCCCTTGCATGTGCCATTTTCTCCTTCAATGTTGTTCTACGTAAGCTTAGGTCCTTAAAAATGTAGTTGGATTGTGAATTAGGTACTTTGGTAGTCAATTAGAGCACTTGGAGTTTTGTCCTGTGGGAAGGAGTAAAGACACTTTTGGACTCCAAATCAGGTAAGGGAAGCTAGTTTTGAAATCTGTTCTTCATTAACCATAGGATAAAGAAATATTGTAATGTGAGAATGGTATATCTATGTCTTCTTTTGGGCAGTTGAGAAATGAGGGGTTTAAAATTTGGGGATTTTGGATAAAAATTGTGTGCTGAATAAATTGTTGAAGTATCATTATTGTTAAAGATCCCACATTGCTTAATGATATGGCCAAATTAATGTATATAAGTGGGGGCAAACCTCACCTCATAAGCCGGTTTTATGAGATTGAGTTAGGCTCAAAGCCCACTTCTGTTATGGTATCAGAGCCTATGCTAACAAAGTTGTTGGGCCTATCACACCACCCCTCACCTACATATGTCGTCCTACAATTGTCTTGGCACAATTGTCCTGTCTGTCTGTTTAATCCCCCGTTCGAGCTAATGCAATCTCGGTTCTGAATATTGAAATTACTTGTTTTGTTGCTTGAACATGTATGAATTGCAAGGTAGTATAGTATGAGATTGATGTAATATTGGCATTTAGATTGAATTGATATTTGATTGAGTTGTGAATGTGAGTGAAACTGTGAAATCTTGTGGAAGAGTTGTTTTTGAGTTACTTTAGCCCATCCTTTGTTGAAAAATGTATGATATAAATCACTTTGAAAATTAAAACAACTATGTTGAACCTTAGGATAGGAGAAATTAAATTTTTTAGAACAATTTAGTTTTGATTTAATTATCCTTGTGTCTGCATTTGATTTTGATTAGAAATGTAGATTGGATTATCTGTTTTGATGACTTGTTAGTGGAATTTGTTGTGAGCTATGAGTGTGGACAATATATGCTTGTTTGGTTTGTTTGAATATGATTGAAATCTATAGTGGTACAACTTGAGTTGACAGGGAATTTGATAGTCTGGTTGAACTGATATTTGTTGGTTTAATTAGTTTTGTGAATCTGGATTTAATTAGGAATTGTGTAAAGCACATTAGGTGAATGAAATGAATTGGATTAAGGAAGTTAAGGATATTTCTTTTGCATAATTTATGATAACATGTATGATTGAGAATGATGAGCATGAAAATGGGCATGAGGCCATGAAATTCTTATTGAGAATAGGTGGATTTTGTGAATGGGATGTGGCACGTAATAACTTACTGTGTATGGATCTAGGGATATGGTATAAGGTATCCAGACCTCAATGTGGATCAAAGTCATATAGAGTAAGACTACATGTGGTGAGAGGTCAATAGAGGTTTCATCAGTTGCTCTGAAAAGACAATTAGATGAGACTACCCTGATATAATGTTGGCTATGAGTAGCGAGGGAATGACACTAAGGTGAAACAAACTCAATTAGTCGGTCATTATAAGGTCCGTAATCCATGTTTTGAGATACATCAGGTGCTAGTCTTAAATATCTGAGATTCATATAGTCTGTGGGAGACGTCAGTCTTGTTTATGAATGTGAATTTACAATGTGTAAAGCCTTAGGTAGGTCCTTACACTCAGTGATATGTTTTGCCTTAAATGATATGAATGTTCATTGATTTTGCATGTTCTTTCTATCACTAGTTTACCCTACTCTGCTATGTTATATGTGTTTAACTATTATGATTGTATTCCTTACACGAGAGCAGATAATGTTACAATACCAACGCAAAAGCAAACATATTATAATATGACACGATCTTTTAGAAAAACTTGATTTTACTTTTTAGTCTCCCTTTCTTAAATAGGTGACAGAGCATATATTTTACATTAATATGACAGATTCTTAAGAATATACAATTAAGAGAGGGATTATAGGAGATATGTTTTTATAATAATAATTACCGGAGATTCCTAACACTTAGTTTATAAAAGATATTAAAATACATTTATGCACATTAACATCCCCCTCAAATTGATGTTGGTAAGTCAACCAGTAACAATTTGCTAACAAGAAACTGATGGCGTTGTCTACTCATAACTTTCGTAAATATATCAACAACTTGAATATCTGTAGAGATGTAAGGGAGAGAGATAACATTGTTGGTCAAGGCTTCCCTAGTATAATGATAATCCACTTCAATATGCTTGCTACGTTCATGGAACACAGGGTTTGCAACAATTTGAATAACACTTATATTATCAGCATCAAGAGGTGTAGGATTAGGTTGTAACTGCTCCAAAAAGACTATGTAACCACACAACTTCAACACAAGCAAACGACATTAAATAATATTCAGCCTCAGTAGAAGATTTAGAAACACGATCTTACTTTTTACATTTCCAAGAAATTAAGCCACCACCAAGAAACATACATCAACTTGTAATAGACCTACGAGTATCCGGACAACCTACCCAATCTGCATCGTTGTATGTTATAAGCTTTAAAGATGAGTCTTTTGAAAAGAATAACCCACGTGTAGGTGATCCTATAAAATAGCGGATAATGCGACGAACAACAGCAAAATGAAGATGCCGAAGAGAAAACATAAACTGGCTGACCTGGTGAACAACATATGAAATGTCAGGCCTAGTTGTTGCTAGGTATATAAGACTACCTACCAAACGGCCAGGGAGATATTTTCATCAGACGTTAGGGTAGGCTAAGACGGGTCTGGTACCTTGAAAGGAAAGAGGGGAATAGCATATTAGACCGAGCCAGAGTCTGCTGTTCCTGTCCGCGATATAGCAGTTCCAACCAAGGGAAGGGAGTGAAGTGACTAGTATTCCACTAGTCACTCTCTCCCAAAGACGTCACTATAAGACTTTGGCAAGCAGGGGGTGCCCCAACATCCCTATTGATAGGGAAGAGCGTCTCCGCACGTTGCGATATCGATAGAACCGAATCAACAGTGAATGAAATGCCGATAGAGAGTTGGATCTGGCAAAAGATCTTCTTCATCTTTCTTGTACTTAACATTTGCTTCCACAAGAGTATCAACTAAAGTAGTTTCATCTAAATTTGCCAAATTGATCAAATATAGAATGTACTTTTGTTGGTTTAAAAAAATGTCATTGGATCGATGATGTTCTTCCAATCCTAAAAAATGTCATTGGTTTAAAATACCTTTATGCACATTAATAGATAACAAGTTAGGAGAAAAATTTTCATCAGTGAAGAATTAGAAGTCATAATTTTTCCTTGAAGGGATGTAAATAAGTAGTCTAGTAAGATGTTAATTTTTGTTTTAAATTTTTGGGAACCATCTCGGTCATGTAATTGATGTATACTCCAAATTGTGCATTTCTGTTCGAAATTATATAATTAAGGTAGTATATTTCGGGTATGTCACAAAAATTCTGTTGTTGAGAGAAAACACCAACACATCTTGAATGTCACTCGCAGCATTATGTTTCAATCTGGGATGCCCATTATTTTCTAGTCTTCCCATGTTGTCCACCTTATAAATAGAATTCCCTCTAAAATTCTGGAGGGAGAATCAAGTTTAATCCACATGCCAAAAAATGCATATTCCTCAATTACAAAACAAGCACAAAAGGCAACATCATACTTGATATTATGTTTAGAGAAATTTTTGTCTCCAAAAACACAATTTTTTATGAGCATAATTTTCCTTTCAAGGAGAAAACTTTTGAAGTTACTGAAATTGATCAACAACAAAATTTATTCAACTACCTTATTGATAGTAATGAGAACCAAACTGAGAATAGGAAGACACCTCTAGTCAAGATAATCAGGAACCTGAAATCACTATTGATAATTTGAGAAGGTCAACTAGAACTAGGAAAATGCCTGAATTATTGAAAGATTACCATCGTAGTATAAATAATTCTACCAGGGTTGAAGAAAATATCAATAGAGAACTCTATCCTATATCAACTATTTTGAACTATGAGAGGTTATTTATGAAACAACTACATTATTCCCTTGCTATATCCAGGGATGAAGAACTCCAAAACTATGAAAAAGTTAAAAACATTCGTGCTTGGCAAGAAGAAATGAAGCTTGAAATTGAAGCCCTGGAGCAGAATAAGACTTGGTGCATCACCAAACTTCCACCTAACAAGAAGTCAATAGGATGGATGTAAATGGGTATATAAAGTCAAGCATAGAACAAATGGCAATATTGAACATTACAAGAGCCGATTGGTAGCCAAAGGATACACACAACAAGAAGGAATAGATTAAGTTGATACTTCCTCCCTTGTGGCAAAACTGACAACCATCTCATTACTTATGGCCATTGCTGCAAAATGAAACTGGCATGTTCAACAACTGAATGTAAACAATGCTTTCCTCTCGATGAAGAGGTGTACATGGTACCACCTCAAGGAGTGAGTGTCAAACTAAACCAAGTGTAGGTTGCTGAAATCTTTGGGTTGAAACAAGTAAGCAGGTAATGGTTCTCTAAACTTTCCTCATCACTTAAAACTGTTGGATTTTGAGATTGCTAGAACACAGTAAGGGATTTATATGTACTAGAGAAAGTATGCATTAGATCTTCTTACCGAGTCTAGATTGTTGTCTATCAAACCGTCCCCTACTCCTATGAACAAGAATTACAAGCTACTCTTTGAAGATGGTACTTATTGGGAAGCTTATCTACTTAACAAACACAAGATCTGACATTAGTTATGCGGTGCAATGTTTTAGCCAATTCATGCAGTCACCAGCTATACATCATCACACTATAGCTCAACTAATCTTGAGGTATAACAAGGGTGTCCCAACATGTGGATTGTTCTTCTCCAACAAAGGTAATTTCCAAAATAAAGTCTTTAGTGACTCTGACTAGGCAACCTTTCCAAACATTAGGAGATCGACCACACGATACTGCATATTCATTGGATCATCTCTCATATGCTGAAAAAGCATATAACTGTTTCGAGATCTTCATTGAAAGCTTAATATAGAGCCTTAGCTGTCACAACATGTGAGTTCAGTGAATTAAATACCTTCTCAAGGATCTAGGTGTACAGATTTCATCTCATGCTACTCCTTATTATGATAATCAATCTGCTAGACACATTGTTGCGAACTCTAGTTTCCATGAAAGGACAAAGCATATTGAAAAATTGCAAGCAAAGTTGTTTCAGTTGCTTCCTATATCATCTAAGAAACAACCTGTTGATGTGTTCACAAAACCACTTGAATTCAGTATGTTCAACAACATCATCACCAAGCTTGGCATGATACACATTCATGACCCAGCTTAAGGGAGACTATTGAGAAAATGGTTATAACGTTCTGCTTTTATTTTTGTTGTTACTGTCATAATAAACTACTGTATAAATATGGTTGTGTTCCATATTTTAATATATCAAGTTTCATTCTTTCCATTTCGTCTCTTTGTGTACATTGCTCTTCTCTCTCTTTGTTTCCTCTTTGCGCATTGTGTGGGATCTTCCTTATTTATCCCTGTTCTATCTGTCATGGAATACCATTAATTATTATCTTAGTCATGTTAGACCATGTATCATTTGTGAGAATTTTTTTTCCAATTGTAACATACTATCGTCCTAAGTTTTTTTTTATCTAATGATAACAAACACCAATATGTTTCGAATATGAATGATATGTGAACTTCTTAGCTAGATGAATTACACTTTGATTGTTATAATACACCGTAAATTTTTCCTAATTCTGGCCTAATTCATACAAGAAAATTTTCATCTATAGAATCTCCTTGAAAGTTTTAGACACGGTAATGTACTTTGTTTCAGTGATTGACAAAAACAATATACTTTTGTAACTTTGACAGTCACGGCACAACTTCCCTTACAAAAATGGTTTTATATCTTAATATAGATTTTCTTGCTTCTACATCATTAACCATGTTAGTATCACTATATCTTTTCAATATGGATTTTTTATTACCGAGACAGAAGTACCTTTTAGTAGTTCACTTAAATATATTAGTATTCATTTCACAATATTTCAATGTTGTATACTAAAATTAGATAAGAATCGACTCACAACTCTAACTATATAAGTAATATCTAATTTAGTACTAATTATGGCATATATAAGGTTATCTAGTATAGATGAATAAAACACATTGCTCATCTCCTTCTTATCTTCAATTGTTGGAAAATACTCTTTACACAACTTCATATATCCAAGTAGAGCATTCACTAGTTTTGTCATATTCATATTGAATCTTTTTAGTACCTTTTTAATGTTTTTTTTTGTTTTTACACCCACAATAACCGTTTAGAACGGTTTCTTACAATCTTTATTTTAAAGATTTAATTCATAAGTCCTAAGTTCTTCGTAAAGACAAACTTATAAAAGATTTTCTTTAAAATAATAATCTTCTTTTGACAATTACCACATTATTAATATATAATAATAATAATATAATAAAATTATTATCATTATATTTTTTTTATAAATACACGATGATATAATGAAATTCCTAAAAATGTTATTAAAATAATTTTTTTAATTTACAATACAATAAATAATTATTTTAAAAAAATATTTAATGAAAGTTTTTTATATATAAATTATTCATAATATTATTTTTTATATAATATATTTATTTTTGATTGAGTTTTAACTGGTTCTAATGAGAAAGATGTTAAATATTTATGTAGATTATTTAATTTAAATAATTAATTAATGTAATAGTTATTTAGTTGTTTTTGTTTATCATACAATTTTTTTGACAATTTTTATTTTTAATATAGTATTTTTATGCTTTTTATTTTCAAGGAAGTAAAAGAAAATTTTAAAAAATGTTAAATAAATTTTAAATTTTCATAAGTAATTAAAAAAAATAAAAGATTAGACCGTTTATATATAGAACGTCATATCTTTATAAATTTTTTTAAATAAATTTAGATAAAAAGATTTGAGTAAGTGTATATTACATAAATAAATACTTTTTTTATATAAATTTATTTTACTTGAGTTATGTCTTTTTCTTTAATAAATCTTAAAAAATTTCATTAATTAAATAGTTTATTATAACGAAATATCATTAAATCACTCTTAACAAAACATTTAATTTCTCCTAAGATAAAAAAATAGTATACAAAGTCATTTTTGACAAAATAAAGTTTGATAAAAACATTTACAAAGAAAATAATTTTTTTTAAAAGAATATATGAAAGTCAAATATTTTTCATATAATGAAATAACTTCTTAAAAAAAAATATTTTTCAAAAATACATAATGTACCATATGATTAACTTAAAAACAAATAAAAAATTCAAAAATAAAATTTTATAATATATCATTTCAATTTTAATCTCTTTTACATAAAGAATTACATCCAATTTATAAAAAAATTTAAAAACTAATTAGTAGTGAAATAAAAATTTTATTTTTTATCTAAGACATATAAAATGTTTTTCAATTTATAAGAAATTATTTTTTTAATAAGATTCTTTATTTCCTTATTAAAAGAATAAATATTTTATATTATATTTAAGATATACTTATTATCAGTTAAAGCACACAGGAAAAAAAATATTTTAAAACAATACATGTAATTTTAGATAAGCAGAAAAAAAAAAACATCTAATAATTTCTTGATTTTTTTTATAAATAATAACATAAATATTATATAAATAATAAATTTTCTAATCATTTAAACAGATTATTTTCATTTAATAAATTTAAAATTTAAATTTATTTTAATATTTAATAAGTTCATATGTCTTAAATTTTTAATAAAATTATTAAATAATTTTGTGTTCACATTTAATAAATTATTAAATTTTAAAAAATCTAATTAAATCATGTTTTCATCCTTTATAATTTTAATAAATTCTTTCAATCACCAGATTAGTTAAATTTTGACAAGTTTAAGTAGATGATCTGTTATATTTTCAGTAAATTCTTATTAAGTGATAATGTGAAGTTGAATTTAATTTTATCATGTATAGCGACACATATTTTTAACAGTTTTTATCTTTTAAAATTGTTTGGTAAAAGTTTATACTTATTTGTTTTTTATCATAAAAAAAATACTTGCCACAAAACTTAATAAAATATTATTAAATTTTAGCTAATGCTTTTAAAGACCAAATCATAAAAAGTTTTAGTACTAAAATAATTGTCAAATATTATTACATGAAAAAAAAAACATATAAATTAAATAAACATTGATTTAATTATTCACGTCAAATAATTCATGTAAGCAATTAATGACCAACTTAAAAAAAATTAGTTAAAACTTAAATATAAATAAATCTATTGAATGAAGACTAACATATTTTTTTTATTATACCAAAAATAAAAATTGTTAATTTCATCAACGATTTTTTTTTTTTTATCTCTCTCAATATAAGAAATAATCGAGTATATTTTGTCTAAAAATATTTATTATATCTTTTAATTATAATATAATTTATGTTTTTAAAATTATTTATATAAATTTAGTTATTTAAAACAAAAATTCATCATCTATATTCTAAAAAAGATATTTATCTTTCATTTGTACAAGATAAAATATTAGTTATATTTAAAAATAAAAAAACATCTAATATCTCGTTTTTTCTCACCAAAAAAAGAGGATAGGAAGAAAGAGAGAAGGTTTAGTCCAAAGATATTAGGACCAAGTTGAAGCCCAGGACTACACAATAATGGCCCAATAAGAAACCCACTTAGCTGTTATTTGGGTTTTGAACCCAAGGTTACAAGCATGTTCAATTCAAATATGTGCATGCAGAACTTGACAAAATTAAAGTGTGGGTGGGTGGCATAACTGAAGAACGTTGCATATGAATTTCAATATTTTAAAATATTTATTTAACATATTTTTCATATAATAGGAAATAAACATATATCTATCATCATTTAGTTATGAGTAAAGTCATGAATAATATTTTTTCTCTTTAGCTGGAGTAATTTATTAGAAAAATTAATTTTTCTAACACCTTCCAGAACGCTATTTTAAAAATGATTATTTTTAATATTAATTTTTTTAATTAAAATAAATAAATAAATAAAATATGAAGATAAAGTAACACAAATATCTATGACAAGAAAGAGAGATATATGAAAAAATAAGAATAATTTAATTATTTTATAAAACTTATTTTTCTTCTTTCTGTCAACTTTTGAATTTTTTTTATAAATACCTCATTAAACCTTATGATAAATGAAACAGTAGAAAATAAAAAGAAAAAAATATATTCTAATTCTTTCTTTCTAATTTTAAAATTATTTACGTTTTAAAATTAATTTATTTTAATTTAGTCTTTTTTTTTAAACCTCTAATTCATTAAATCTAATTAAGATGATGGGTTGTAATGGATGGAAATTATGAAAGGAAGAAACTCTCTTTTATTCATTTCAACATAAAATTTTCAAAAAAATAAAAATAAAAATATGAAAAATAATATGAAAAAAATAAAAAAAACTAAAAAGATAATTAATTATTGATATTTATAACTTTACAACTTATGAAACTTTATTTGCACTTTTTATAATTGATATTTGGAGTATTATGTTAAAAGTATTTTACGATAATACTGATCAAATATAATATTTACATTAAACAAAAAAAAGTCTAACAATGTAAAAAGGTATTTATATTTACAATAATTATAAATGATTATATACGGTAAAATTTAAAAACTTTAACGATACATCAGTAATTATTTTAGAAGTTATAAATGATGAATTTAATTTTAGAAAGATCATTCCAATTAAATCATTTTTACAAAAAAATATTTTTACAACAATATAAACTAAATTTTAATTTTTAGAAAGAATCTTTAAATATTATTAGTACTTTTGAATTATGATTTATTCTTAGTTGATCCTTCTTTAATCTTTTATTTATTTTAAATAACAATTATTTTTTCTTCTCCGGTGAAAGATATCTAAACAATTATTATAGACTAGGAGAAAAAATTTATATATTTAGAATTAATGTAAAAAAAAAATGATGAGTTACAACAAATTTTATTTATGGATAATTGTGAGAAAAAAATAAATAATTTAAAATTTAGTTATAATATCTATGGTTTGATTTTGTCTTATTTGTGAACTTGCAAGTCATTGATTTTTATGTCTATTAATTTTATATGAAAACCTTCAACTTTTACCATATGTGAGGTTCATCTAAAATTCAAATTTTAGGTGGATTTGTTAGTTTTATTGATGATGGCACAAAAATGACTTGAATATACTTAATGAAATCTAAAGATGAGGTAAATTTATTATTTCAAAAATTTTATAAAATAGTAAGAATTTGATATAATACTTAGGTTCATAATTTGCATGGCGATAATGATGAAGAATATCAAATTCTAAGCTCTAACATTATTTAGAAGCTATTAAAATTATCAATCAAATTACTTTTTCAAATATATTTTAATAAAATGGGGTTATTAAAAGAGAAAATCAATATTTGTTTAAAGTTATTTCTATTTGATTGACACACATCATTATATTATTAAGGAAAAACTCTTGTTTGGTTAACATATATAAATTAGACTCTCAAGTTTTATTAATTTTGAGACAGATTTTCAAATTCTCACTAATTTTACATTTACGTGACAAGTTGAGCCCACGGGTCATTCGATGTAATTTTGTCAAATATGTTGTACACAAAAAAGGCTATGTATATAATAATAAATGTGATTTTTCATGTAAACACAATCTATTTTACCTCTGAGTCTGAACTTTAGGAGGGATTTACCAACAAATTTAGATTATAAAATAAGAAATTATTAAATATAGTTGTACGTATATGGGTAGTACTTGATACAAACCGAATACTAGTTAGAGATATCTTCCTGCTGCTAATCCTTGATTTTCATCCTAGATGTTGAACCGAATGGGGAAGGTACTTACGAAGACACTCCGACGCTTAAGTCAGTAAGAGTTAAGGAAGTGTTAAACAGGAGATATGAGATAAGAAGTATTGAGAGAATAGGACTCAGATTGCGTGTCTTGGGATACTATTAAATACTGATATCCTTGAGATACTATTAAGTACCGAAATCCTTGGGATATTATTAAATACCGAAATCCTTGGAATATTATTAAATACCGAGATTCAATACCGAGATTCAGATAAGGTTTTCTTATCAGGCACAATAATAATATGGATCTAAATGATGAAACTTCATATTATCACCATTTAGGAGAATAAAAAAAAACTTACCTTAATCTTAGTCTAATATTAAAGCACCACATATAAACTATATGAACTTGTTAATGAACGTACCACATGAACATCTTAATAAAGATGTTACTAATAATTTATTGAGAAAAAATAATTATTAAATTACCTTAATAGAGGTATTCTTAAATTTACATATAAATCTAAACTTTTTAATAAAGTTAAATATCATGTAAGTTATTATGTATCAAATCATAGATTATTAGAAATAAATAAGATATTTATGAATTTATTATCTATTGCAATTATTCTTAAAAATTTTGGAAAAAGTCTTAATTGATTTAAGATAAAAGACTATTTAGGAAAAAGTCTTAATTGATTTAAGATGAAAAACTATTATAAATGATGAGATGAATTTCCTAAAAAAAATACACATGTATTCTTATTAATTGTTTACGAAGAAATAACTCAATAAGATTTCAATATATTTATATAATTAAACATAAAATAGACGACACAATAAAATAATTTAAAACAAATCTTATACTATTCTGATTACACATAAATATTTGTTTCTTTAATTAAAATTAACTTGATTCTATTATCTTTGATAACAAAACTAAAATTGTTTGTTGAAACAATTTGATGAAAAAAAATTATCTAAAAAAATATATATAAAAATCATAAAAGAAACATAATAAAAAAAATATAAATTAAAAGAAAAATATTTATATAAATTAAAACAATCTATATGAACTCTTTAAAAGTCTTTTATAATAATAAAGTTCTTTATATTTTTTTACAATATAATATTTAAAATTAAATATTTATAGATAATTTAATAACTAGTGATCCAAAAAATTTAATAAACTTTGTTAAAATATATTTCTATACTATATTAAAAATTAAATTTAAATCTAATTTAATTCAATAAAATATTAGATAAAATTTATATATTATAATTTTATGATATTTTTAATAAAAATTTCCAATGTATTTTACATATAAATGTAATTAAATTATAAAAAAAACAAAAAATTACTTGATTTTTTAATCATTAAACCATTCACAAAAATCATTTCCTCTCTCTCTTAATGAAAGTTGTTAATTTTCTCTTTAAAAAACTTAATGAATCACTGAATTCTCTTATATAGATCTCAATATGATCACATGGTGATCTATACATGGTGGCCATTTTGTGACAAAAAGTCAAACCATTCAAAGCGTACTAAAAATGGAAAATCAAGTACCTTTCTTTCTTTTTTATGATCCATGATTTTGAAAAATGATTGTTGAATAGAAACATGACAAACACTTAACTTTTAGTACACAACTATTCCGACAATTTCCTAGTTGGTTCCCTCGCATATAACATGCTTTCAAAACCATACAACAATGGAAGAAAACATAGAGAGAATGCTATGAACTAGTTGGAAAATTACCAAAAGTTTCTTTTTCTTCCATCTTTTTATGGCATGTGTTAATTTCTTGGTTTTATAAATAAATTACTTTTAATTCCGAAGTAGAAATAAATATTTGTAACTATTGGTTAAATATCTTATATCATCAAGTGTAAATATTATTTATTGAACTATTTTATAAATATGAATTGAAGTTAAACTTTACTTCTATTATTATTTATTATTATATTTTTTATAATTAGACATAAGATAAAAAAATATAAAGATTAAAATTTTAAAAAATAATAATAAACATATATCAGAAATTAAAGGGAATAAAATTATAATGCATTCAAGTCACATTGATTTTTTTTTTTTCAATAGCAATTTAGTAGCGCATGATGGAAGGATTTATTAAGAAGTTTTTATTGATTATAGATAAAAAAATTAAACTATAAAAAATCTTACACTTGATTAAAATTACAATATAAAGCTTAAAAATAAGATAAATAAAAAAATAAAGATTATTAGATTAAAGTAATTATTTAAAGATTTGAGGGTGTTAGAGCAAATTTGAATGGAAAAAAAGGAATTAATTTGAGAATATATGTATCTAAAATTTGGGACGAATAAAAGTTCGTATTAAAAACTTAAAATAATAATTTTGATTGTATAAGCTTTTAATGTAATTTTTTAAAAATATAATTAAATATTTTTAAAATATTAATATCAATACTTTTTTTAATAAGATTGAAGAAATTATTATCAATTAAACATTTTTAATATATATATAAAAATAATTATAATACATAATTTAACACAGATGATATTTTTTTTCTCATTCATATATTATAATTAAATATTATCTTTAATAAATAAATATGGAATCATACTCTTTATATATTATAATTAAATATTATTATATATAAATAAATATAATCTTTAGCAAATGTGATACCTTCTTTAACACAATCTTATACCATCTGATCCAGATTGATAATTATAACATAACATATAAAAGATATAAGAATTCCATCTAAATTTTATTGCAGTGGAGAGTTATAGATAGATTATGATCTTCAACTTAGAAACAAATAAGCCACCCAACAAAAAAAAGTAACAAAGTGATAACCAGAAAGGTCTTTAGTTGCATGGTTTGATTCCTTATCTCTCTTAGAATTGTAGGAGATAATCAAAATGTTAAAGATAAACTAGAATAAGAACAATGTTCTCCTTATCTGATCACTGTTTACATAAAATCTCTGCATATCCAAATACAAAGCATGTATGGTTTTAGTGACAGAGGGATGGGAAGGAGAAAAGGTTTTATGGTCCTGTTACTGGGTGCCCAACTTGCACTGCATTTCACTTTTCCTCAACTGTTACCAAATAGCAAGTTACTCCCTGTAAAGAAACAAAAAATGGGCATGGAGTATGGACATATATCAAGTACCCCATAATATCTTATATTATATTATACGTTCGAACATGATGCTGTTTCTTTGGATTTTAGGTTGTGGGAGTGTAATGTTCGAAAATGACAGTATGCAAATTAATGCAGAGTTCTTTCTAGGAAAATATTTTCCTGTCTTTTTTCACCCAATTTATTCCAGATTGATTTTTAGAAATTTCAGCCATCCCTCGCTAGATTTTACATTTAAATTTGTATTAAAAAAACTTGCCCTTAATTAAATTGCTAGATATACAAATTTTACTTGTAAAATTGACCAAGTCATTACTAATAAATGCATGAATTTTAAAAGAAAAAAACAACTATGTTCCATGCTAAAAATATGCATAGTACAATCCCGTGAAACCAAAAGATTTAAAAGACCTTAAAGTGAAAGAGACATAAGCTAGGCAACCACAAGTCGTCGTGGTCCACATTCCACAAACGCCAATTCATTCCCAAACAAACAAACTTTAAAGGAAGAACAACAAAAGCCACTTCAAACTTCAAAACAAGGAGGAATCAGAAATCTCTATTCCATTTAAGAGCACGACAAAACTTTTGTTGCTTCCATTAACTTTTCTTTTAAGTGCTTGTTAGTGACTCTACCAATTAGTCATATCATTCATTCACACACATATAATATATATAATATATATATATTGTCATGCAAAATCATGGTCTCCACTTGACCCCAAAACCTGTCCATCATCATCTCCTTAAAAAACAACCAAGTCCACACACTCCAACCAACATCATTCACTTACTGTTGAATACATACTTTGTCAAAATGCATGAATAGAAAGAAACAAATTTAAGTCAAGCAAACCAAAAACCTACCTACACATCCAAATTATGATGAGGGCAAGGTATTAAGAAACAAGAACACATCTTTCCAAATTCTAAGATTACCATATGTATTTATATATTATAATATATATAAACTTCACTAATGATTAAAGTCAAAAGAACGAAGTTCTTTTCTTCTTCTTCCTTCCATCATGTCTTCATAAAGTTGATGTCTGATATGCAATGGACTTCACAAGGCATTGCACAAGGTGGTGGCACTGGCACCTTCTTTGTTGTTGTTCTCTGCCCTTGGACTGCTCCCAGCACTGCTATTGGAAAGTGATCCAAATGCTGTTTTTTGCAACACCCCATTTGGAGATGACCCTAGTGGAGGACTATTGTCCCACCCATCTTTCATGAGGTTGAGAGCAGAAGTGTTCTTGCCACAGTGATCACTTCCAATGCTGTTGTTATTGCTACTACTTAGGTTCAAAACCTCTCCAAGAGGACCACCCATAGAACTCTCCCAAGTGATTGGAATCCAATTGGCTTGCCTAGTGTTTGACTCATTTGGAGCACCACTTCCCACTCCCAGTCCCATTTGAATGGGGTCTAACTCCCTGGAAAGCCTTAGTGGTGACAATGTGAGTTTCTCATTGGAGGGTGAGGAGGTAGTGAATGACATGAAGTCTGAGGAAGACATTGGTATGGAGATTGATAATTGAGTCCTATCTGACTGCATGTTGTCAAGTTCAGGCCAAAGAGAAGAACGATGGTGATGATGAGAGTGTGGTTTGGGAGAGTCATCAATGAAGTGTCTGAGGGAATGTTGTTGTTGGGACTCAGAATCATCCTTTTGAGAAGATGAACCAAAGCTTCTCTTCTGTGAAGGGTTGAGCAAGGAATCTGAAGTGACAAGCCCAAACTCATTGTTGTTCCTTGAGGATGATTCATCATATGGGAGTTGGTGCTTATGAATCATGAAAGGGTCCTTTGGTTTCAGCTCAAGAGTTGGAGGCACCATGGGAAGTGCAGGGCCATCCTGCATCCTCTCACTAGAGTTGTTATTGTTCTCTTTGTTACTCATGAACATCCTGCACGAAAAGGAAAAACACAAAAAAAAACTCCATTCATAAAGAATCAAAAGCAATCTTTAAAACACAGATAAAGTAACAGAATTTGAACCATCTTTTTTTTCTCCCTAACACGAATCTCAACTCAACCACTATTTACATTGACCAGTCCCTTTCTGCCAAAAAGGATTTAACACTAGATTCTTTGATTCTATTTTATGCAAACTCCTAAAGCCCTACACCAAGCAAAAACATATTACATAAATCAACATACACTACCTAAACCAACCACTACGAGGAAACTCCTACTTTAGTCCCCAAGTTCCAACTTTAAAATATCCTTCACTTTAGTCCATCACTTTAGGAAAATACTAATCCCCCATGTTGGAAAACATAGTAGAAAAGCACTAAAATGAATAATAGTTACACAAAAACTAGGGACAAAATTTAGAATCTTATAAATTTAAGTATTAAAGTGACTTATACCAACACTCCAACCAAACTTTCAACATTCCCACAATATATTCCCATAACTTGAAGAACTTTTGAAAATATTTTGTAGGACCACACTCAAAGTGAAGTTTGAATTTCATTTAAATGCACTGATAGAGTGAAGGATTTTACACTGTTATTCAAACACATCATCACGCATGATAAATTTGTAAACTTTTACAATAAATACCTTAAAAGTCATACATAACATGATTTCTAATAGTTGAGAGTGTAAATGGCAATGCATGAAAAATAATCTCGATGTAAAAGAATTATTATTAGTTATAGTTTTGCGAGTGACTCACCTATTGATGGTGTTGGCTGAAGAGGAATTAGGTGGAAGAGGGTGGTGCACATTGTTGTGTGCAAAAGTGTTGTTGTTGTTGTTGCCGGGCACCACAATGGAGTTTGAGGAAGCATTAGGAGTAGTAGTGGTTGTTGTTGTCGTGGTGGTAGTGGTGGTGAGGGCATGGCCTGATTGGCCTTCCACAGGCTTTCTTGAACGATGGCGTCCTCTGTTCATGTGCCGCTCGCAATATTTCTGATCAACTACGGCATCTCTTGAGCACCGCCATTTCTTCCCATCTGTTCTCCTACACCTCCCTGGCTCAGGGTCTGTGTTGTTCGAGAATCCCAGATGGAAACCTCCCCATCCCACTGCCACACAAAACAACAACATCTTTATCATCAAACTATGCAAATAAATCTCATTTTTTCCTTTTTAGTAGGGAAAAAGACTATGAAATGATACTGTTATTCAATCTCGAACCTCTGAAAAGTTTACTGACTTTTACAATATACCTTAATAGTCATAAATCGATGCATTGTGACTGGATAACAGCTTAAAACTTTTTTACATGATCAATATTAACTATTCATAGTAGTTGTTTGGAGTTTCATCACTGATATCTCCTGGTACATGTTCTTCCATACTTACCATAAGGAATGAAACTCTTACATATTTTAGAAACATAGTTATCTATCAATTGGACCACATAAACTTAGATTCAAGAATCTATTCTTGACTAAAATCCTTGAAAACACCACCAAAATTTTCACAAGAAAAATAAATTTTATAATTCTTTTATCCCATGTCTTCATAACCACAACTACAACAAATTAAATTAGTCATTTAAAGGTGTTATCTGATTCTTTACTTATGGGTAATAAAAGTGTTACATTACATACATGTGTTGGGTCTGAGGAGTCCTGTTGAAAAGTTGCAGAAGGCAGCAGAATCGAGTGCTTTTCTGATGGGTATAAGAAGATGAGATGGTACAGGCACGTTTGCTGTTATGTACTTGTAGATCAAAGCTTGGTGTTCAAGTTCCATCCACTGTGATGGAGTGAATGGCCCTCTCACACCAGCCAAAGCCCCATGCATGCTTATGCTTCCCGAACTGTAACCTGTGCACACATATAAAAACAGATGATGTAAAAAAACATGCAAACACAATAACAAAATTGAACACTTTAAAACAAAACACACAAAAAAAAAGGCACTTCCAAGCTTAAAAGAAAACAGCAAAAAAAGGGGTGGCAGAAATTCAATCAATGGCGTGAAACTTCAATGATTTGATTTTCTTTACCTCCTTTGATTTCAAAAAAAAAAAAAAAAAAACAGTCAAGTCAACCTTTTTCTTTGTGTGAGGAAGACATGAAAAGTGGAACAGAGATATTTTTTAGGGAAAGAGACTATACTATTACCACAACCAATCAAATTTTGGACTTTATTTTTTTTATATAAGGCTCTTCATATGTTTTTCTCATTTGGTATCCTCTAGTTTACCGTGCAATTTTTTTACCAAAATCCATCTTCCTAAAACGGGAAGAAGTGGAAGATTTCACATCTTGGAAGAATTTTTGTTTTACTTTCTCGTGACATGACTCACAAACAGAGACCACTCATGTATTTCCATGAAAAGACCCTCCACCGGTACTGTAGAATCAGACCGTAACAACCCACATAATATTTTGGCTCCCCACAAGGGATACCATATTCCAAATCCAAATCCAAACACACCCTTTAAAAAAAAAACACTCCTTTATTAATTAACAATTAATGACTATTATTTTCCTGAGATTAAACCCCATAATCAAGTTATACCTGTATTTCTGCTGTAACTAGACAATTGGTGGTAAGAAAAAGGCAATGTGGCATTTGAGGAGGCCTTGTCCACCAACAAAGGCTCTGATTTTGGTGAAGAGAAGCTCAGCATTTGTGGTTGGTTGTGACCCTCAGAGAAAAGTGTGGCATTAGATCTCAGCAGAGAGTTTCTCTGGTGAAAGAGCATTGCTTTAGATGCAGCAGACATGTTGTCATCAGTTTTAGGCACTTTTGAAGTCCTCCACTCATCTTCACTTGCTGTGCCAGATCTCTCTTGCTTGAGCACCCCAGATCCGTACCACTTGTGTTTTGTCTCAGGATCTGAAGCAAGAGAGGAACCAAAGGCACCACTATTATCTGAACCCACCAACCCCTCCAAACCGACCACCCCAAGATCCATCAAGACAAAGAAAGAACCAAAAACAAATAGAAAATAAGAACACACAAATAACTAGAACTAGACACTGATGATAGCATTAACCAGACTAGGCTTCAAGGAGTAAGGGAAGTGTTGGTGATGGGGCATCTCTTCCTGAGAGGTGGTAGACAACAACAAGAAGAAGAGTACACAAGTTGTTGCTGCTCCCTTTGGAAAAGGAAGACACATCTCATGTGGGTGGAGAGAGAAAATGAAAGAGAGAGAAAGAGAGAGGTGAGTGTGGAAGAGGGGAAGTAGAAATAGAAGATATGCTTGACACCTTAAAGCTAAGCTAAGCTGAATCTGGAAACCAGAAACCAGACTGGTTTTGTTTTTTTGGGAGTTGATGTCTTGGCAAAGATAAAATAATTGGAGAGATAGAGAGAAACTGGTGGGGAGCAAGAAACTGACTCGACATGGTTTATAAAAATATCATCATTTTTTTCATACAAAATCACATTTATCTTCGACTTAAAGACAATCTTAATCAAATCAACAAGATTATCACAAGTGTCAAATTGTTTTGTACATTCATAATCTTAAATAACCAGAAGCATTTAAATTTAACCAATAAAGTTTTGTTAAATACATAGATTTTTATTCTACTGCATAAAGTTTATAAAAAATGAGACTACTAACAAGCATGGTATCAATTACTACATGATTTATCAGCTTAATAAGTAGTTTCAAGTTTAGATTTCAAATCCCAGATAACAATCTTACTTGTCTCAGTTAAGATTATATTTCATAAAACTGATGCTACCACTAAACACTTGTATCAATTAGTATGTGCTTTCTTGAATGTAAGTAGTTTTGAGTATAGATTTTGAATATTTAGTGATATTTAATACCAAATTTGTATTTCATTAGAGTATTTCCTGAAGAGATTTTGTGGATTTAAAAAGGAAAAAAGTTTATGTAGGACATACTGATACAAAAACGTGTATTTGTTGAGTACCATATACCAAATGTGATGACAAGAGAATTGAGTATATATTATGATATTTATTATTATTATTATTGATATTGTGGACATAGGATAATATTTATTGTTATTATTATAGTATGGTATACTGGTTTTGTTTTGAGTGATGGTCTACTCTACTCTAGCCTGTCCTGGGAGAGGGCATTTATGGAAACCTACAGCAAACCATGGGATGTAGCTGGACTGAGAAGGATGTGAGTGTCTTTTTATGTGAACAGGTTTGGTTTCACAACTTTGTTCTTTTTCAAGTCACTAAACCAAAATTCTTCTTCTTTCATAATAATCTTTCCACTACACAGTACAGATTTAGTTTTGAACACCAGACACACACGTTACTGAGTAGAAGAAAACTTAAACTTAATGGGAACGTGTTGACATGTTGAGGTCTAAAAATGTTGCTAAGATGAATAGGGCTATTACATTAGATGAAAGGATAATAGTAATTAATGTTTGATGGGAATAGACATAAAAGAAGAGAGATAAAGAAAGAGTGTAATTATGATTTTTATAAGCAACAATTATGGTTTTGGTTTGGTGTTTGGCTTGCAATGTGTCTCTCACTCTTCTTTAAGTTAAAAGGGGTAATAAAGCAAACAAGTGGTGGGTTGCATGAACAAAGATGCATTGGCACGTGACAGTGTGACACCATCTTCACTCAAAAAATTCTACCCCATCTCTGTCTTATTCTTGTTTCAATCCTCACTCACTTCTTTTGCCCATCTCCATATATACCATTTACACATTTCTGGGTCTTTCCAAAATAATTTTATATTAAAAAGACAAGAGATACCAAACACAATCCATTTATCTTTTCATTTTTTTTCATCAACAAGATAATTCAACAAATGATAATAAAAATAAATAAGAGAATGTTGCATATGTAGAGTAGATCTATGTATGTATCCCTTTCTAAGGGTTGCCCTTCATTGGGCAATGACATAACTTGAGGGCAAAGGTATACACTTGCTTAGCTAGTGTTCCTACGATTACTATATATAATAATATAGTGATAGATCACAGTTTTGTTCTGCTTTTCAGGAGAGAAAAAGATGCTTCTTTCATCTTTATTCTTTCACAAACCTAAATTTTATGTTGGGGTTTTTTTTTTTTTTTTAATTTTTAAGGAACATATACTTATGTGTCTAGTAAATATTGAGAGAGAAAGTTTTGCATTTTAAGGTAAGTAAAATGTTAGATGAAAATTTGCTTATTTTAGAATATTTATATGATTTTATAAATAACTAAAAATATTCTATTTATTTGTTCAGCAAAAATAAACAATTTTCCTTCTTAATACATCAATATCAATATCAATGTATAAATAAAATAATATTCTTTTATTAATTTTATAATAATAAAATTTTTCTTATTTATATAAAATTTATTGAATATATGATATAAAAATTTTAATATCATTATTTAAAGAGTTTTTTTGAGGTAATTATTAAAAAAATACGTTCTTATCTCATTAAAATTTATTTTAATTGACATTAAAACCTATTAATTACTTTTTCAAAAAGTATTTAATATTTTATATAAACAGCCGTTTTATATTCAAAAAGTATTAATTACTTTATTATTATAATTAATTATTATATTTAATTTTATTTATAAATACAATCAACTTTAATTCCGTTACAATTTATCTTTTAAATTTATATTGTAACACATAAACACCTCAAACTCAAATCATATTGAATTTTTTTTTTAAGTCTTGTATTAAATTGGGATTGAACTTATAAAGAAATTTTTTCATTTCTTACTTATTTAATATCTTAATCATTTATTAGTTTTGATTTTACAAATCACGTTTCCAAGCATTGATATGTAATAAATTTAAATTAAGAAAATAAATAAAGAATTTTTATATTATAATAGAATTGTAAAAAAAAAATACGAATATTAAAAATTTTAAATCACTTAAAGATATGATCAAATTAATATATATATATATATATATATAAAGTGTGATGCAAATTTTATCTCATTAAATCGATTTTATGAAAATGAATTAAATTTTAATATATTAGAGTCTATATTATCAAAATTTTTATATACATATTCATAAATTAATTTTAATTTTAAAATTATTAAAACCTATATTATTTTTCTATTAATAATATAAGGTTATTAGTTGAAACAAAATTGAAGTTTATAAAATTGGGTTACTATAAATATTAATTAGAATAATATTAAATTTTAAATATTCGTTTGTACAAGAGATAAAATTGAGTATCAATTAGAATAATATTAAATTTTAAATATTTATTTGTAAAATAGATAAAATTGAGAATCAATTAAGTAATTTTTTTTTCGTTTATTCAATAAAATCTATATTAGTTAAACAAGATCACCGAATTTGATATATTATGTGCAAAAGAAAAGATGGAAATTGATTGAAGAATAAGAAAATTTATGTATGAAGTTTGTTGTTTGAGATAGTAAATAACATGTTTCCATTAAGAGAGTCTCCGAAAGTGTAAACCCTAATAAAGGGCTACAGTTTGTTTGTGTCGAAATGCATTCCCAACATCATTATTATGAATCAACAACACACACAACACCACTTTGGTCAAACCAATTGCTTTTCCTCAATAGTCAAATCTAATGCCTAAAACCTTCTATATTTATTATCAACCTACTTCATTCCAAGACAAACATTGTACTAAATAAATTCTTCACATTTCATTATTAATACCACATTAATTATTTTAATTACCCATTTCATTATGCTAGCTAATTCATTTCCAATCTCAATTTCACACTTCACTTTTCTTATACATTCATTATTAAATACAACAACTGGGTCGTGCCCAAATAAAACTGATTTGGCTCTTCAACATAAAACTTTATGTTAAAATATAATTATTAAAAAGTATAAAATTGATGGGAGAAATGACACTTTTACCCACCCTTTGTGTATTGTATATTATATATATACTTTTTTTAACATATATATTATATATACTTAGGATAGTAGTGCATGTGTTGTATGATTTAGGAAGATTAATATAATGGAAATCAAAAGCACATGAGCATCATATTAATAATAAGAATAGAGATAATAAAAGAAATAAGGAGCACATGACATGTTATTATTTTTTATTTTCAAAGCACATGATCCTCTTAAATGGAAAATATAGTGTTTTTGTCATCTTCCATTTTTTTTATATTCTAGGATCTTTGAATATTTTGGTTCAAAAGCAAATGTTAATTCTCCAACTAATTTTTAGTCAAATTGACCTAACTCATATCTTTATCACTATCATAGCACCTATCTGTCAATCTATAAAATAGCCCTCAAGAACTGTATTTAATGAATTTCATTTACTTTTCTATTTTTTTTTATCATAGTGAATGTTAATCAATGGTATCTTAAGAACACTACTTAAGAAAAAAAAATTATTAGGGTTCATAGGAATGCATTTTCTGTAAACTTTTTAATCCATTTTCATATGATTTTCAATTGAATATAATCAAATTTTGCCACTTTAAAATTTTAAATTACTGTAAAATCACTTAAATTTTGCCACTTTAAAATATTCTTTAAAAATAACAATAATTAAAAGTTACACTTTTTTAATATATATTTAAATTTCAAATAACTCAAAAGTTGGTTCAAATAATGAAAAAATTAGAAGATAAAGTATTATGTCGATGCTAGTGATACAAGATTTAAAAAAAAAAAGATTTTACATTTAATTATCAATAAATTCAATATTTAATAACACAATATTCAAATATATAATGGAATTATAGAAAATAAAATAAAAGCTTCTGAATTTTTTTTTGAATTTTTTTTTTAAATTTTGTGGCCAATATTAGTCGATGGAGCTGAAAACATGAATTACTTAGAAATATCAAATTTCGAAATTCCACATAAACACGTCACACACATACACAGAAATGGTTGAATATATCATTTATTCATATTGATTAATTTGATTATATTTAATCCACACAAATTTTAAATATATATAGCCATGTTGTTTAACTTGAATATATACTGTATTTGATATAAAATATTTAATGTCGTAATTAATTTTTTGAAATATATTAATCATAATATTTATTAAATATGGTAAATATAATATATGTTTATTGAACACGTGGAAATATATTATTAGATAAAAAGTAATTATCAGAAAAATTAATACAGTACGTATGTATTAAAATTACATCAAAAGTTTTATTATTTTTATCATTATTTAAAATAATTAATTTATAAAACGCTTTTTAAAACATAAAAATAGTTATGTACTAATTAATATAATATTTAATGATATTAAACAGGGAATTTCAGTTATCATTGACTAGTTATGATATTCAGAAAATGTGATATATTTATTAAATTTAATAAATTTATATATTTATATTCTTTGAAAAAGTATTCCTTCATTATTATTTAAAATAATTAAATGTTAAAACGTATATATTTTAAAAACGAAAATTAATTATATAAATATATATATTAAGGAGTTGATAAATATGTATAATTCTATTTCGTAATTTTTATCCTTAGTAATTTCATTTCGTATTATATTTAATGATTAAGTATTTAATATTATTAGACCATCAAATTTTTCATAATATTTATTTAAGTTTTTTTATAAAAATAATACCTACACACGCGTATTTATTAAAATAAAAAAATTATTACGATTGATAATTTTCAAAACACACGCGTATATAGTAAAATAAAAAAATTATTACTATTGATAATTTTCTAAACACACACGTAAATATTAAAATATAAATTAAATATTTACTCTTAATCTTTATCATTATTTTTTTTAATCCAATAATTTAACATCTTTATTCATTTTAAATGCTAAATTATAAATAAATAAATAATGAAAATAAAAATCAAATTTATTTATACTTAATTTTAAAAAGTACATCTCTTTACAGATAAAAACTAACTGAGACATAGAATTTAAATACTGAAATTTGAAAGTTATTTAGTTAAGTTTAAAAGAATTATAGATAAAAAAATTAAATACTTCATCCTTCATTATTTTAAAACAGTTATCTCTCTAAAAGTTGCACTCTCTCTATATTTTCTGTCTTCTCTCTAACCTTTATCCTTGATCCCTCATCCTTTCCAAGATCTGAGAGCACCTAGTTCAAGCTTGGAAGGATTAAATCATTTCTAACCGATTGAAGTTTTATTTTGGGTAAGTTTTCAGTGCTCAAATCTCCTTAAGACTTAACTGTAATCTGCTTGCATGTGAGACTCAATCCCCTTGTATGTGGTATTTCCTCCATCAATATAGCTCTATGCTAGCTTAGGTTTTTAGAGATGTGTTTGGTTTGTGAAGCAGATGCTTGAGAGTCAGTTAGAGCACCTGAAACTTTGTTCAGTAAGAAGGAGTAAAGACATTTTAGACTCTAAAAATAGATAAGGGAAGTTAGTTTAAATTTTAAGTTCTATGAGATGTTGGGAAATTGAATCTGAAACTGAATGGATGACTATTTTAGGATTTATACCCCTGGTTTGAGAGCTGGGAAAATTGAGAATGTTTAATAAATGAGGAATTTACCCAATTTGAGTTAAGCTGTGTGATTTAACATTTGTTAAATAAAACTGTTGTGATTAAAATATTGTAACCATAGCTTGTTTGTTGTTATTGTTCTAGTAAGATGTGCTTGTGTTTTCAAATGAGATGAAAATTTAAGTCTGGTTTATAATAGATTTAGTAATTGAAATTGGAGATTAGGTAGATTTTGAAGAGCTTGTTGTATTGATTACATGTTGAAATTTGTTTGAGTTAAATTGAATTAAATTCTTTTTTCAGTTGTGAAATTTTGTAGGAGAACAACTTTGAGCTATCTGACCCATCAATTTTTCTTGAAAAGAACATGAGATAAACTAATTTAACATGTTTAGATGTGTCAAATTTATGAATTGGGTTCAGTAAATCAAAGTGGTTTTTCTGTAAAATTTCTAAATAGAACATTTTGTAGCTTGACCTATATTTGGGAAATGAAAAAAAAAAAAAGAATATTTGAACATTGACACAGTGGAAAAGTTTTGTTTAAGATTTACCTAGAATTCTAAGACCTAAGATTTTAGAATAGTGAGAACAACTAGATTTTATTTCTGTGTTAGGAGTTGCCACTGATAGAAATGAATTATTAAAACTTGGAAATATTGTTAACTGTATGTGGAGTGAATTTATTGATTTTTGACTTCTGTGGTTTGAATGTTTATTGATCATGCAAAGACTATGTTAGATTCTGTGATTGTATGAAGATTGAGTTGATATGATTGTTACTCTTTGGATAATCTGGTTTGACATTTGGTTATCTGATAAAGATAATTCTGGTGTAATATTGATTTTGATGATTAAATTGATTGTTGATTGGATGATCCTAATTGGATGGTTGAATATGTAGAAAAGTCATTGTAGATAACTTGATTCAGTATATTTTAAAAAGGTGTGACCTGGATTGTTTTAAAACTCATAAATATGAGCAATTGGTAAATGGGGGGATCAATGGGTTCTAAGTTGAGAAGAAAAATGAAGTATGGAAAGGATGTATGTTTGACAAACATCATCGTCAACCATTCCTAAAGGAAGGAGCAAGGAGAGCTAAAGAAGTGTTAGAATTGGTGCACATAGATATATGTGGTCTAATGAATACTCTTTCCCATGATCAAAATAGGTATTTTGTCTTATTTATTGATGATTTGACTCGTATGACATGGGTTTATTTCATGAGAAAAAAAATCAGAAGTATTTTATGTGTTAAAGAAGTTTAAAGCACTTGATGAAAAACAAAATGACAAGTTCATAAAAATATTGAGAAGTGATAGGGGAAAAGAGTATGTCTCCAATGAATTTTAAAAGTTTTGTGAAGATGAAAGAGTAGACAGACAATTGATTGTTGGTTATACACCTCAACAAAATGGTATATCTGAGAGGAAGAATCAAACTGTGATGGAGATGGCGAAGTCCATGTTATTTGAAAGAAAAATGCCCAAAGAGTTTTGACCAGAAGTAGTTAATACAGCAATCTATCTGTTGAACAGATGCCCAACAAAAACAGTATGGAATATGACATCATTTGAAGCATGGAATGGAAGAAAGCCATCAGTAAACCATCTTAAAATTGTTGGATGTATTTGCTATGCTCAAGTTCCCAAAGAAAAAAGAACAAAGCTTGAAGAATCAAGTGTGAGATGTATCTTTATTAGTTATAGTTCTATGTCAAAGGGCTATAGACTTCATAATTTGAAGACTAAGAAGGTGATCATTAGTCGAGATGTCATATTTGATGAGAAGATTTTTCAGAATTTGCATGAAGAAAAACTGGAGGAGAAAATAGTTTCAACAACTATTTTGCAACAGAATTCAACACCTAAAAATGAGGAGGTAACCCCAAATACACTAGGTTCTCCATCCTCATCAAGTCCTTCAAGTTCAAGTTCATCCTCTCCAAGCTTAACTCCTAAAAAAATGAGGAGTTTGAGCGATATTTATGTAAGGTGCAATTACTGTGTAGTGGAACCAAAAAACTTTAAGGAGGCAATTAAAGAAGTAACCTGGAGGAAAGCCATGCAAGAGGAAATCGGTGTAATTGAAAAAAAAATAAGACATGGGAACTGATTGATAAGCCTAATGATAAAGAGGCTATTAGTGTGAAATGGATATACAAAGTAAAGCATAACAGATGGTTCAGTTCAAAAGAATAAAGCAAGACTTGTTGCAAAAGGTTATTCACAACAGCCTGGTGTTGATTTTGAAGAGACTTTTGCTCCTGTGGCACGTTTTAGACACTATTAGAGCTTTAATTTCCATTGCAGCTCAAAAAGGGTGGAAATTGTTTCAACTTGATGTGAAGTCAGCATTTTTAATGGATAGTTGAAAGAAGAGGTCTATGTTGAACAACCTCAAGGCTTTATGATTGAAGACTAGGAAGAAAAGGTTTATGAACTAAAGAAAACTCTTTATGGGTTGAAATAAGCCCCAAGAGCATGATATAGCAACATTGATAGCTATTTCATACAGAAAGGTTTTCAGAAGAGCAAAAATGAACCGACCTTAGACGTAAAAAAAAAAAAAACACGGTACGATTGATATTTTAATTGTTGCACTGTATGTGGATGACTTGATCTTTATTGGAAATAATTTGAAGATGATTGAAGAATTTAGAAGAGAAATGATGGAAAAATATGAAATGAACAATTAAGACTTGTTGCATCATTTTCTTGGATTAGAAATTTATCAGGAGAATGATGGAGTCTTTATTTGTCAAAAGAAATATGTTGAAAAAATATTGAAGAAATTTGGAATGTTTGGGTGTAATCCAACTGATACACCACTAGTTGTGAATGAAAAATTAAAGAAAGAAGATGGAGGAAGAAAAGTTGATGCTAGCAACTACAGAAGCTTGATTGGTAATTTATTTTATCTTACTAATTCAAGGTCTGATATCATGTTTACAACTAGTTTACTTTCTTGGTTTATGAGTGATCCAAATCATATCCATCTAAGTGCAACAAAAAGGGTGTTAAGATACATTCAAGACACTTTAAGTTATGGAATAAAATATGAGAAGAAAACTGAAGCAATGTTAGTTGGTTTTTGTGATAGTGATTGGGTAGGATGTATGGATGATATGAATAGTACTTCTGGATATGTTTTCTCACTTGGCTCAGGTGTATTTTCATGGTGTGCAAAGAAGCAACAAGCAATGTCTCAATCTTTTGCAGAGGCTGAATATATTTCAGTTAGCTTAGCAACTCAACAAACAATTTGGTTAAAGAGAATACTTGAAGATTTTGGTGAAAAACAAGATGCTGTAATTATTTATTGTGATAATAAATCTACCATTGCTATGGGCAAGAATCCAGTCTATCATGGAAGAACAAAACATATAACAATCAAACATCATTTTATTCAAGAAGCAATTGAAGAAGAAGAAGTGAGATTAGAATTTTGCAAATCTGGTTATCAACTTGCTGATATTTTCACAAAGGTTTTGCCAAGAGAAAAATTTAAAAAAATAAGAGAAGTTTTAGGAATTCAAGAACAACACATTAAGGGGGAGAATGTTGAATACCGTGTTGTTAAAAGTACTTAAAATTTGGGATCTACTCTTTCTTGAAATTTCTTACACTAGTTGGGTTATCTTGATTCTGTGAGGTGGTAGGAATATGAATATAACCAGAATATCCATCAAGAAGGATAAAAAGGGATAAAAATTGTAAATTTTTTATAATCTTAATTGTGAAATGACATGATATTTGTCATGTCATGTGTTGTTTTAATTAATATGGTGTTAAGAATATTAAATATTAGTATAATAACTTCTTGTAGTGATTTATATTTGTAGTCTCCATAAGCATATGTCTTAACAAAAATAATATCTTATGATGATATATTACTACATTCTGAATTATAGTGCAATGCATAATATCTCTTGTTAAAAGTTATTATTCCCTTTAAACAATTTTGTAAAAAAAAAATATGGATAATTCTATTTAATCTAGAAATTTATTAAAATTTAAATTAAAATACACTTTTTATACAGAGAACATAATAGTCTTTTGTTATAATATTATGAAAAAGAAAAAGTAAATCATTTTTAATAATAAATTAAACAACAAAATAGTTTTTTTTTTATTATGGTACTATGAGATGAAAACAATTTTCATGTGAATGATAAGAAAGAAAAAAAAAATGTTGACAGATTATCGAAACACACCTAACTTGTTGGCCAGATAATAATTGTCTTTGACAATGTAATATTGAGTTGTGGAGGGTAGGGAAGGAAAGGAAGTGATGAAGGTGGAATGATGAAATTAAAGAACATAAAAATGGAAGCATATCTATCCACATACGGAAGATATTAACAAACTTTACGTACCAATCAAACATGGAAAGAATTAAGATTACAAGAGATGCAGTGTGTGGAGTTGACCATGCCCTCTTTCTTTCACAGATATTTATATATTTCTTCCATTTTTACATGCCATTTTTATTTTATCTTCTCTCTTCACATTGCACATTATTAATCCAAAGGGTTCCCAAGACAGAAGGAACATAGCATATCTATCTAATTTACAATAACTGTATGTAGCTACCAGCATTGCAGCAACATGGCATTCCCATGATTCATCTATGTTTTCCCTAACTTGAAGGAAAGAGAGAGAGATAGCACTCTAAACTGAGCAATGTTCTTGGCATTTTGACTACTCAGACCCCACCATGGTCCATTGTCGATAAACTTGCAGGGAACACAGATTTATTTGCTTCGATTCTCAGACCCCAAAATTAGATCTGCATTCATTGGCATGGTCCTATTGGGTTGAAAAAACTTTTGTACAATCACACAACGCTTGCCCTAAAATTAATACTCTCATACGTACTTCGTGTCTGCACAATATCGACTTAAATATATATTTCCATTACACCATTCTTATTTTTTCTGCTATGTTGCTTCCTTCCTTGTCACATTCAATGATACATAGCCATTACAATTCTGAGAGACTAAAAGTTCACGTTGCTATGTTATGTATTAAGTCAAAGGGTTGGATCAAAGTAATTAATGTGTTCGACTCAAAGTTAAATCATTGGAACATTGTATGAGTTTAATCTTTGATGAAAACAATTTTTTATCTGAGTATATTTTGATCAAGATAAAGGTAAAGTATGATGAAATGATGTGTTAGACAACGTATTAATTATCAAATCATAATTTAGTTTCATGTCAACAATCATTCTTGAAAATTTAACAAATTGATCAAACTCATATAATTGTGATACTAAATGATTCGATTTGAATAATTATAACAATGAATGAATTAACATTTGTGATAAGAGAGGATTAATTGTAGTTAAGCCAGTCAATTCTAAAATAATATTATTTTTGTTTCTTTTTAATTGTCATTTTTTTAGAAAAAATTATTTATTTATTTATTATTTATAAAGTTCAAGTCTATATTAATTATTTTTTTAGTGGAGAAAAAGTATTAAAATAATAGGGATATTATTAAAAAAGATTAACAAAGTTATTATAAATTATAAAAATTAAAAGGAGAAGTTATTAAGAATATGACACACTAATTAGAAAAGACTTAATTGATGTAAATCTAAAGAAAAATATCCTCAATTTTTTTTTAAAATATTCTCATGTGTCTCTTGAATGTAAGTAGTGTTCTTGATTACTCTTAAATTATTACATTTATTCAAATATTATTATAGTTTAAGATGATTTTCACATAGATTAAAAATTATTATAATAATAATAAATATGTTATTTATTGAAACAACTTCACTCTTTAATAAATACATTATTTTTATCTAATAAAAAAACAAAATTTGATATAATTTATTTAGAACAAAATAGTCAATCAATTTTGAAAACATTAAAGACTAAAAATACAGTCTTTTTATGACAGAGAAAATACATGTAGGGTATTACTGAAAAACATAACATAAAAATGGTAAAAAATGTATTATTTAAGAACAAAAACAAAAGGTGAAAAAGATGATGAGTTTGAAAAGAAAAAGGTGCTAGATCACATAGAATGAAAACAAAGCATGAAAATTGTAATGTATTTGATTTAATTAGGTATAATTAGGGTTGTTAAAGGGAGGGAAATGGTAGAAGAAGTGTTTGGGAATGTTGGGTGGAGTACACACAAGTGAATGTCACTTTTGAGAGAGCATTGTGATTGTTACTTGGGATTGAATTAAGGAAAAAATGTGAATGTAGGTGGCGATTGAAGTGCTTTTTGAAGGGTCCATTAATTTGTGTGTACTGCCATTGTCTCCTGGGGATGAGGTTTTAGGCAATGTTGTCATCCCTGTCAACAACACCCCATCAACACCTCCAGCCACCATTACTGATTTGGTTCAATCAATTATCATAATCATCTACTTTCTTTTTCTTTCACACAAATATCCTTCATGCTTTTTCAGCTCTTAATTACAACTATTACTTGTACGTTTCCAATGAGCCTTCCAAATAATCAATGTACTTACCTAATGTAATACAACTCTTGTCTCCATAAATCTCATTCATCAATTTTCTTGTCTTACAATTTTTAACACATAAAGTTCAGGATTTTTTTTCTTCTATCATTATTTTTATTCAAATACCCTTAAGTTCATAAATATTATATTTGTATTTATAATAATGGTAAACATATATTCAAAAAGAAAATTCATATCATTCAAATATTTATCATGTGTTGAATATTATTTTTAAACGATGAACGCTGTCTTTAAACATTGAATGCTTCCTATTTAAAGTAATTAGTCTGTGTTTAGCTGTTCAAAATTAAATCAATAAAAAAAAATTATCTAAAAAATTGATAATGGATTAAAACTATAATCTTTTGAATCAATTTACATTTTCTTTTTTAAAATCGAACAGTTTAGTTTAGATTCTATTTCAAAATAAATCCAAATCCAACTAAACCGTAATATCTTATTAAAATATAATTATATTTTTAATTTTACTTTTAAGAGAAAATATAACATTTTTTAGTAATCAAACACATTTTAAGTTTATTTTTCTTGAGAAATTTAATCACTATGATTTTGCTATTACATCATCAACTCTTATTTCAATCAATTTTTATAATATATTCTCACCTTTTATTTAAATTATTTTTTTCGTTCTAAGTGATAAATTTTTCTTAATTTTACTTACTCTTTAATCGTTCTTCTTTTATCTTTCATATTTGATTTTAATTTCTATTTCAATATTTACTAGATAAATATTTTATTATTTATATATTTTGATTTGAGATTTAGGGTTTTATTTCAATTGATTTTATTTTTATTTTATTTTTTATATTTTTATAGAGTTGAAATTTTTTTATAATAATGTTCATCTAGGTCTTTAAATGCAAAATCAAATTTTATTGATGAATAATTGATGGTGAGAGATAAAAATTTTAGTAAAATAATATATAATTTCAACCTTTAATAATACTGAAAATTTAAATTGTGAAATAACAATTTTAAAAGTTTTTAAACTATTAAAATTATTTGACTGTTAATAGTTTATCTTCATTCTTATATAATATTATTATTTTTTTAATTTACAATCTTGTATTGCATTCCTATTTTTTCATTACTAGAATCATTCATAAACTAATATTATACCAATATAATATCTAGTAAAACTATATTTTTATTAGTTTATTATTCAATATATCTTTTAACTTTTATATAACATATTTATTATAATTATATTTTAATTTTAAAAATAAAAATAAGTTCATCTTTAATTAAAAAAAATTAAAAATTAAAAATTAAAAAAATAGATTCAAATCAAACCGATATAATTGATTAAAATTTTTTTTCTATTTTAAATCAAATCAAATCGAATTACATAAAATTTTTATATTTAATTTAAACGTATTTTTAATAAAAACCACGTCAAACCATATCAAAAATATGCTACTTTGAGTGAAATTTTAATTTTAAATTTGATTTTATTAAATATTTTCTCATATGTTAATTAATATATATCGAATATAAATATATTGCGTTCAACTAGATTTTAGTTGTAACATGAATGTTTAAAAAATAGGGATGTAGGATGTATGACAAGTCTTGTATTTATTAAAAAAATTATTATAATGAATATTGAAGAAAGGGAAGTAAGTGGTGGTAGATGTGAACATAGAGAGCTTACTTTCCTTGAAAGATAATTAAGAATTATTTGTAAACCGACAGAGCGGAGTGAGAGAAAATGTGAGGTTGATGTGATTGTGAGACATCCTACAAAATTTCATAACTCAAAACAAAATACTACAAACCAACAAACACACTTAGCAAGTGGCTATGTTTCACATGTTTATCACCATCCCTTTCTTCTTTTTTTTTTTTTTAATATGTGTTTCACCATTTTCTTCTTTTAAATTTGAAAAATACAATCAGGTTTCACTTTTAAAATTTTATATGATCACCCGTTAATAAAAAAATTTGATCTTGTACCAATAATTTAGTTCTTACTTTTTATTGAATAATTCTGATATTTTTTTAATATTAAATTGAAAAAGTAATCATATTATTTAGTAGTTAATAACATAATAATTTAACGCAACGGAACGATATAAGTGTTTTTCATTGATATTTTTTTCTTGTTCTTCTTTGTATTACTTTTTTTTTATTTGTTTAGTTATTTTTTATTATAATTCTTTTTATTTTTTTATTTTCAAACAGTGGTTTGTTGTTGGCTAAATTTTTCTTATTTTCTTTTATATTAGTCTTCAAAAAAAATTAAAGAAAATCTACGTGATAAAGAAAACTCATTTATCCTTTTAAATTTATTAATTTACTTAATTTAGATAGAGGTGTTGATTTATCTATAAGTCTTTTTTATAGGGCAAATTATATACACCAATTTAGATTAAAATTTAAAAAGATCTCACTAATAAATAAATAAGTCAAAATAATATAAAAAAATTATAATTTATTAATAATATGTTAATTAAGGTTTAGATTAATAAATAACTTAATCTAAATCTAACAATTTTGTTAAACAGACTTTGATATCATATAAAAAAATATAAAAAAATATAAAAAAATATTATAGTGTCTAGTTTATCCGTAAAACCGATTTAAAAAATAAAATTAACACTTCACTTATATATTATAATTCGACTTCATCTTCTAAAAAAATCCAATTCAAATATATCAAACTCTAACATTTATTATTTGTTGTCTCATTATTAATATTAAAAGTAGTATCATTGGTTATGTTATTACCAAATGGAATATCAATAAGCATGATAATAATATATTGACGTATTATTATTATAATTTTATAAACTAACTAATGATTATTTTATTTATATCTCTTTTAATCAAATTTCAGAAAAATTATCTGATGACAATAAACTCTGATAAAAAAATGATTGAAAAAAAATAGTGGGATTATAAGTACTAGTTACTTATGAACACAATCTTTATTATTAGGAGCATCTCTAGTTTTGTTGTTTGTTATGAGACATTCTTATGATGAGGCAGGAATTTGAATTGGGATGGGATGAAGAGAAAATAATAGAGGAAAGAAATGAAGAGAGGTTGGAGTTTGTGGGAAGTTTATGATGAACAGAAAATATCCTTTCTTTCTTTCTTTGGTTCCTTCTCTGGCTCACTGCAAATGTTGCCACCATTCACACACCAACTTGGTCTGGGTGGTGGAATGCAAAGGGAAAAATATTCTGTCACTAAATCACACCATGCAATGCAACAACGTTGATCCAAAGGGCCATGGTCTGCGTAGGATAACCTTCTGACACCACGCAAGGAATCTGTTTCCACAATTGCTCTCTGTGGATCCTCTTTCTATAAGCCAATATGCACTATTCCACCAACAAAATATGACACACTTCTTACATACTTCAATTCTGCATAAGAATTGAATAATTTCGACACTCATTTCAGTAATATAAATTGGTGTTGGAGTTTATGGAGGCATAATAAAAATAATGTGTTGTTTCGTAATAAGAAGGTAGATATAGAAGAAATTTTTTTTCTAACTCAACTAAACTCCTGAATTGTTGGTCAAGTCTAGAGTTTCAATGGTTATTAGATCCTTTGCAAAATGGTGTATGGATTATTGATCTTGTTCTTTATGGGTTGGATAATCTACTTGGTGAGTATATTATTAACCATTCAGTAGGGAGAGAGATAATTATCTAATTAACTATTTAACTTTCTGCCCACTTTTACTCAATTATATCTTGTAATTATTTTTTGTACTTCTAGTATCAAGTTTATTAATATATTTGTCATCGCCGATTAAAAAAAAAAAACTTAAACACTTTTGTAATTTTAGATCATTAATAATTGATCCAATTTAAATTTAATAATTTTATTAATAATTAAAACTTTTATAATAATATATTAATAAAAAGTTTAATTTATATTTAATAATTTTATTAATAAATCTAATATTATATAAAAAATTATTATAATATTTAATTAATAATAAAGTTTAATTAAAAAATAATGTTTATATTTTATTTATATATTATATATTATAATTAAATCTTATTTTGATATAATATTTTTTTAATAATAAAATCTTACAATGTTTAATAATTTTTATATATGAAATTATTCGTAAATAATTACATTCTTCAGAAAAAAAAAATTATAGACTAATTCTCTTGATTTAGACAGTATTACAGTTATAGTTCTATTTTTTATCCTATAAAAAACTCCTTGGAAATTTTCTGTTAGAAGACTCATTTCATTAACATAAATTCGTTAAATAAGATACTTGTCTGTTCAATGCTTTTATTTATATATATAATTATTCATCTTTTCGAACTAAGTTGAGTTCGTTTAGAATTTTCTTCGATACAGATAATAAATGCTTTACTATCTTTTAATTTACTTATAATAAAAAAAGACAAAATCATTAAAGAGACATATCCTAATAATAATAATAATTTTATATTAACATCTAAGTCCTTAAAAAAATATATAAAATAAAAAGTGACTAATATTAGAATGTAATATTTTTCAAAATCATATTTATTTATTATTTTAAAAATAATAATTTTATTTTATTTTTATATTATTAAAATAAATAAACATATTTGCTTCTTATTTTTTCTTTTTTTTCTTTTTGATTTTACTTTATCTTTTAATATTGTTTATATATAAAAATACAAATAGAGAAAGAGATTTTACTAAAATTATTTTAAAAAAATTAACGACTGTGAAACTATAATAACCTATAATAACAATTTTGACGAGATAATATTGTATCAAATTTTTTTTCAATATTTATCATAATATACGTATAATAATATAATAAAAAAAATGTAATGACGTGAGAAAAAGGATAACATAAAATAACGGTCAAATACTAAAAGAAAATAAAATAGAACTGACATAATTATAATGACACATTGAGATCAGAAAAATGTGATAGTGATAAAATGAGAAATATATGATAAAAATGAAAGGAAAGAAAATAATATATTAAAATATATTTTATAATATTTAGAAAGATGATTATAAAAATAATCGTTTTTATATTTATATATAATGATAATTATTTTTAAAATTGTTACCATATATAAATAGTTTAAAATTATTATTAAATTTTTTAATTAATTATAAATTTATTATTATATTTTTGTTCAATTTCCATGGCCGTGCAATGGCTGAACTCAAACTTCTTCTTCTCACTGAAATGAAGTCTCTGTGATGATTCATGGTGTATCATCGATAGATTTTGATTTATTTATTTATTTTTGATTTATTTTTATAGATAGATTTAGGTTTCTTTAATTGTGGGCATAATTATGTGGGTCATGTGGGGTTGTAGTAAAACGTGAGTGAAGTTGGGTACAGAGGATGGAGAATAGAGAATGGAGAATGGAGAGGTGGTGGTGGTACAGTGACATTGACGCCTCATCAACACACTCTTCTGGTCCTCATTCTGCCACGTGCCCTCCACATAATAACCCTAAATTTCATTTTTTATCTTTTTTTTTTTTTTCTTATAGAATATAGAATATTAGGGAAAGTGAGAGAGTGTGTGGAGGTATGGGGAAAGGAGATAAGAAAAGAAAAGAATAGGAAGAAGAAGAAGAAGAGAATGGAGAGAAAGAAGTGTTGTTGGGCTTAAAGAGAAGGAGGAGGTTCGCCTCCCCTAGGCCGACAGGTTTGGGCTGGGGCCCACTTATCATTTATGGTTGTCCTATTCGCCTCACTCTTTTTCGTACATCCAACGCCCCTTTATTGCCTGTGGGCCCCCACTTCTTTTCCCCCCCACCCCCTTTCCTCTCTCTTTGCCTCACTCTCACAGACACAACACTACCATTTTTAACCAAAATATCTCTTTCTCTTTCTCTCTCTCTCTTAAATACATTTGAAAAAACGAAAATCTATTAAATGCTTTCGATAACTAATCTCCTCCACTTTCTCAAAAGGGTAAAACTGTAAGTCTCTATCAATCACTGTTTTCAGTCAGTAATTTCCTTCCTTTCTTCTTTTTTTCTCCCACAATTATTACACTAACTCTATTTCTTTTTCCATTCTTTTTTTCAAACCTTTATAACTGGAAAATAAACCTTTGCTTTTATCTATATTATGTTTCAAATATTTTTCTTAATCAACTTTTATGTGTAATATGTTTCAATTTACAAAAGACTATGCAACAATAATTTTAATTTTTCTTTATTTTCGTAAAATCGATACATGAATTATTGCCTAATAATGGATGTTACATGTTTGAATATATGAAAAATTTTGTGTATCACACCTTAAAGAGTGGTGTGATTAAGAAAAATAAAATGAGACACAGGTTATTTTAGTTAGATTATTTTAGTTAAGATAATGTTAGATTGACACGAAAAAAAGAAAAATTTATCGAAATTTTAATATTAATTTATTTATATAAAATATTATAAATTTAACTTATTTTTAAAATGGATTTAGAATAATTATAAATTTAACTTATTTTTAAAATATTCAAGAAATAAAATTTATATCTTAATTATCTTAATTATATATTATAATTTAACATAATTTTTAATTAGCATCAGATTTTTTTTAACAAAATTATAAATAAATTATATAAAATAATATGATTTTATTTCTATAGAGTTGGATATTCTAAATATGATTTTTTTTCTTTTTTACACTTTTCTTCTTTTAATATTATGGTTTATATTTTGTTTTCAATTAAGAAGGTAATTATTCATTACATTCTAACATTTAACTTAATAATAAAAAATATAGACAAATGAATAATAATTTCATATCTAATTATGAAATATTATTTATAATATTATTGAAGGACGTTATCTCAATAATTATTTTAGAATTTTTTAATTATTTTTTATTTAATAATAATAAATAAATTTAAATAGTAATTATATTGGATTTAGTTAATAATTATATTAATTTAATTTAATTAATTAATTTCCTTATTTTATAATAAATTTTAAATTTATTATCTCATTCGTTCGTTCGGATGCCATCAATTAAAGATATAATGTGATAATTTTTGTTTGAAGACATGATAAGATTTCTTTGATTGAAAATAAGAATAAAATGAGGTTTTAAAAGTAGATGTTATTTTTCTGAATTTATAAATTGAATCAAGAAGTTTTCCTCTCCCTTTCTGACAGAAACAGTTCTAATAATTGTTGCAGATAACGATATTTGCCTCAATAATTGTTCTCTTATCCCACTTTTAATTTTACGTATTCAATTCTTATTTCCTTTCTTCAATAATTTCAAGAAGAAAAACTATTTTTATTTCAATTTATAACAAATTATTCAATCATATTCATATTGATTGACTCAATTATATGTGTAACTTATCTCTTTCACAGACTGCAGATAACTGCATTATTTTCTCTAAAGATTTTTCAAAGATTATGTAACCTCGTTCATAATAATAGTAATTCGTAAGATGCAAAATATATATTTATTATGTAACCAAAAAATTATGTTCGTTTGACAGAAAAATCAATAATTTTATACTTACATAAAATATTATAACACATAGTTATAATCCTACTCTATTGAATTTTGAAGTGATTTATTTGTTTATTTTTTACATAAAAAGTTAATTTTAAATTAGTATACTCTAATGGAGCTTTGAATCTTATTTTTGATGAATAAAATTGTACCAAATTATGTCACTAAATAAAAAGAACTATAAAAGATGTAAAGAATTCTAATTAAAATGATTGAAAACACTGAAAATTATTTTAAAAAATAGTAAAAACTAAAAAAAAAAAGTGTAGCAATAGGAAAATATAACAAATATATATGCATGAATGATTTAAATAGTAAAATTCTAATATCTTGTTTATTTCAACACAAATGAAGTGAAAGAAAATCAAAATAATGTATCCTTTTCACTTTATTTCGATCATTATTTTTTTTTTTCATTCTTTTTAGCTTCCTACTTTCTATTTTTTTTCTTAAAAAAAATAAAAATATTAAGTTTTTCATGTCTAGATTGGATAGAAATAAGGAAGAATAAAATATAATAAATTATAATTATATTAAAAAGACCGATCTACAAATTAGTTTAATTATAACTCGAAGATCCATTTATTCTAAACCATAAATTGAATTAAATAAGTCAAATAAGCTCACGTTTTCAATAAAGTGATTAATCCTAATTCATTTGTTTCATAAATTAAAAAGAATTTTAATGTGTCATTCATTACGTTTATGATTTAATTTATAATTAAAATATACTGTTAAATGGATTAAAATAAATATTAAACAGTAAAACAAAATAATTTTTTTAATTTTTATTTAAATGAGTTTATATATATATATATATATCGAATCACATATACTCAGCTCACTATATATACGTACGAGATCTATTAAAGGTTAAAAGTGAACTTTAATGCTAACTTATCCTCATAAAACTGATTTAATATGACGAGGTTTATACCATTTTATATATATATATATATATATATATATATATTAATTTGACCATATCTTCTCAATGAGGTGATATTTGTACCATTTTATATATATTAATTTGATCATATCTTTAGGCGATTGAGATCTCCAACACACCCCCTCATATCGAAACTCTCCAAATTTAAACTTGAATGTGGGATTAGAAATTTATAGGTGATCCAATAGTAGTCCAAGAAATTTATGGATAGTCTGATAGCGGTCCGATAAATTTATAGGTGGTCCGATAACAGTTTGAAAATCTTTGCTAGGATAAATTCTGATACCATATTAGAAATGGACTTTAAGCTTAATTCATCATTATAAAACCAGTTCAATAAGATGAGATTTACACCACTTTATACATATTAATTTGACTATATTTTTAAATGATATAAGATCTTCAACATATTTTTATACTATATTATAAATAAATAGTTTTAATTAAGATAGGATAATCTTATTCTAATAACATATAACACTTTATTTATATTATTTATTGAGTTGAACGTAATGTAATTCCATATATCCTGTATATGATTAAAAAAAAATTGATATTTATAATATATATATATATATATATATATTCCACCGAAAGTAAGAGTCTCTCTTATTTTTGTTGTAAAACTTAGTAAGTATTTGACGAGGAGGAAGCATGTGGATGCTCGTCACATTCCACTACAATATACCACTCTACAAACCTACATTCAGCTACAAGTTTTGATAGAAGAAGAACCATTACACTCCTTTCAATTACCTTTTTTGGTTTCCAAACTAACTTTTATTTTTTAATGCACAAACATTTTCCTATTATATTGCTCCTTCAACATTGTCTCTTCAATTCCACCAATCATTCAATTAATTAATCAACTAATTAATCAGATTTAGTTTTTGTTTGTTGGCTCCTCAAACAATAGTTGGAAAAAAAGAACAAGTTTTAGTTGAGGTTGTAGTTGTACTCATGACATCCATTAACTATGTTTTCTTTTATGATTATAGTTTTTGAAGAACACAAAACCCTAGGCACAAAAAATGTTTGATTATTGTGATGGAGCAGAGCTCTGAGTGTTATGTGGGTGGATTGTTTATGGAAGAAGAAAATGAGAAGGCATGTTCTTCAAGAAAAGTATTGGTAAAACCAAGAACAAATGGATCTTACTTGTTTCATTATTTTAACTTTTCAAACCCTAAAAATTGCTTCTCGTGCCATAATTTTATTATATTCTAAACCACGTTCCTTCGCTAAGTTAATCACAAACTAATAGTGTTTTGAAATGTCTACGAGACAAAAAAAAAAAAAAATCATTCATGGAAAAGGATTAAGAATTACATTTTTTTTTTCTTAAAAATTGAATGTTAGGCCCATTTTCATTGGGCCTAGCTCTTTGTGGAAAATGGTACGGGAAACAATAATTATACTAAGAAAACGTTACTGAGGCCCGATGCATACAAAACAATACGAGGCCCGTTTCTCATCAAATATAATTTTTCTTTTTTGTGTATTTTTTTTTCAGAATTATCAAAAGTTGAAAAGAATAAGAAATCTGATTGTAATCAGACATTATTTGATTTTTTTCTTAAAGTAAAATGAAAAAAAAAAATCAACTTCTGCTTATTCTACTAAAAATAATCATTAGATCGTTATTTAAATATTTTGCTAGTTTCTAAAAAATACGTATATTTTGATTTTAGTTTTTGTAAAACAAAATTATTTTTTATCCTTATAAAAATATTTTTAGTTATTATAAAATGAATGAGTTTTTATTTCAATTTATTTAAAATAAATTTTTTTATCCTTCAATTTTTTTAATATTTAATACAGATAAAAAATCCACTTTGAATTCAAGAGATTTGAACAAGAATTTCTATTAACAATTTGTTGGATTCCAAAGTTCCAAGAAAAATTGTCTTTCTGATTTTAAGATAATATTTTAAATCCAAAGCATAAATTACAAAAACATCAATTCGAGCTATGTTGTATGGGAACTATTTTCAATGTTTTTAAAAATTAAGAAATAAACTGAATCAAGTTGAATATAATAGAAAAACATTTATATTTTTCTTAATTAAGCAATAGTAATTTAAACATAATTATTTATCTTTTACATTGAGATAATTGATAAAACTCAGAAAACTATCTTTTATAATATTAATTTAAATATCAATGGTTGAAACAAGCTTTAACACTAGATAAAAATTATAATTAAGACGTAACGTTTTTTTACTTAAAAATATAATAGTTAAATATCACAATTTAAGTATAACAACTTTAGAAATAATTGATGTAATATAATATTACATCTATCTATCTACTTACTTAGAGTGACAATGAATATAATAAAACTCTCTTAGAAATATCACTTGCCTTCAAAATTTTGCATGAATAATGGCCAGAAAATTGTCCAAAAATGCACGTGATGTTATATTTACAACACAATGAAATTATGTTGTGTGGATGAGAAAGTAGAAACTCAGTGCAGTTGAAGCATTAATGGTACTGATTAGCCATATCCAAGCTCCTTGTGGAGGAGCCAAGATCTCAAAATGTTCTCTCTCATCCCAATCCAAATTCATCACTCTCGCAAACCCTCCACAGTTCTCAAATCCTGCACCAAAATTCATCACTAGAAGAAGCTCCATAACAAGACCCTTGCATCTAGCACTCGCCAAAGACTCAGATTCAGCCACGGCTTCCACTTCTTCTTCTCCTTCCCCTTTTTCCAATGATCAACCCGTTTTCGTGACTGGCGAGGATGTTCCATTGGAGGGTGTCATCCAGTTCGAGAAATCCACCCCTTCTCCTCCTTTTGAAAAATGGGGGTAATTTTTTTTTTCCTTTGATTTTCCATCAAGTTATTGGTTTTCCTCATAAAGTAGAAATCTTGTATTAAACATTTCAAGTGGGTCATCATGCATGTGTTGTAGGCGAGTGGCTCTGTTAGCTGGTGCGGACGTGTTGGGTTTGTTTTTGTTTGCGACAATTGGAAGATATAGTCATGGACTTTCTGTTTTGGACCTCGAGACTTTGCGCACTGCTGACCCTTTTATAGCAGGTATGTTTGGTTTATGTTTTTCATGATTGTGGAATTTGTGTTTTGGAGAGTTTGAGGTTTGAAAATATTGGGTGTGTTTCAATGCTTTGCAGGGTGGTTTTTGGGTGCTTACTTCCTTGGAGGTTTCGGAGAGGACGGGCGTGGGATGAATGGTCTCTCCAAGGGTGTCATTGCTACTGCTAAGTCATGGGCAGTTGGGATCCCTGTGAGTTGAATTCTTGGTTCTTGTGTGAAGCTTGTTGTTACATCGATAGAGTTTTAGCAAGTAAATTTTGGATTTTTGTTACATTGAGATGCATAATATAACATGTTTACATCACCAAATTTAATCAAGGAAGGTTTTTTTAGAATGTGTGTACTTGGAAGGAAGCTTGAATCCATGTCCACAATCTTGAGCCAACCTTGGACAGAATCTTGATTCTATATTTGCAGTCTTGATTGAAACCCGTATACAAAAAGAATGAGGGAAAACTATTATTTGTATGGTGGTTAGATTTTCCCACAAATTGTGTAAACAAAATTGTCGAATGGTTTAATTTTATAACCTTCAGATGAAAGTGATGTCATTTGGGCTTCAAAGTGAGAGTCTAAACCATCATAGGTTCAAAAACATATAAGTCTCGATAACATGATTAATCTAGTAATTAAATAATGTTAATCTACAAAAATCTGACAAATCTTTCAACAAGTTGTGGCCTTACCATGAGCTTCTTAACTGGCACTTTTGCTTTAGTGTTCCTTTTATTAGTGAAACATTAGTGTGTCGAATTGCAGAGCATTCCATTGAAATGAAAAGATTTACAAAGCACAAAATGATTTATCATGTAAGTGAATTGACTTGGTTTAGTAAACTGATGCCAAGCAAGTGTCAGCTATAGATGATTTTAGCTCGTTCATTTGAAGTACAACCTTAAAAGGTAGCAAGTAAATCATATTATGACTTGAGTTTCAGCTGGTAATTACAGCTCGATAACAGTTGCTTTGCATTTACAGGAACATGTATTAAGTAAATTATATTTTGGTAATCTTTTCTCCAAAGTACACGTTAGAGTTCAAGGTGAGTTGGAATCCCATATTGGGTAGAAATGGGAAGGTTGAATAGCATATAAGGGAGAAAGAACACAAACTTTTAACCTTAAAATTTTTTTGTAAGAAGTGGAGTCGTATTTACTTTGTTGTTCTGCACTGGAAAAAAATAGAATATGGAATGACCTTCCACAAAAACAGATTCCATTTATCTCTTTTTGACTTTATGGCAGATAGGAATAGCAATAAGGGCAGCGGCATCTGGTCATCTACCTAATTATGGTTTTGTATTTGTGACACTGGGAAGCACTGCTGTTTTACTTATTACATTCAGAGCACTATTGTATACCATTCTTCCAGTTGACAATAGTAAGAAGAGTGATGACTACCGCCGTGGCAGTCCCTTTGAACTCTTTGAGGTATATAAGCTTTTGATCTTTGTTAGATCTCTGGATATTATATTTGTAATTCCATTTCAAAGCTTGGTATTAAAGAACAGGTTATTTATTCTTGGAAACTGCTTAAAAGTCTTCCTATACAATTGTCTTTATGTAAACCTGAACTTCTGTTACACCTCTACTACATCTGCTGTATCTATGAATTTATATTTGTAACCATTCAGAATAAATGGAGTTAATGGGAAAAATGTTGATGTGTTTATTGTGAATGCTCTTGTATGCTGTCATAACTCAAAAGCCAAAATAAAAGCCATAATTGAGAACAAAATAGAAATTTAACTTGAGATCTGCACAGCAACAACAATTCCAATCCTGATAAGCTGTTGGAACCCAAAACTGTTAATGAAGTTTTTTATTATGAAAATTGAGATTTACACAGCCTGCAATTTCTTCTGTTAAATTCAGCAGCACAATATTCAAATACTTTGAACTAATTGTGCAAATAATTTAAATTTTTACTCATGCTAATATTTTCTTTATCACTATATAACAATAATTATATAGCATCTTTAACTGTGATATTTAAGGTCATCTGTAGAGCATTGGATACTGAGTCCTGATGCAAGATTTGTTCTTTACTTTTGTAGCTGCTCACATCATTAGTACGGAGGTGGTAGAAATGGGTTGCATGTTCAAGGCTCCTTCATGTGTATGCAGAACATTAGTTTGGATCAGTAATCTCCTTGTATTATCGGCTCATGTGAAACAAGTGAGAGTAGATGTTTACTACAGTTGAATTTTATTCAACTAAATGTGTATACTATTACTACACCATTGATCAATTAAAAGTGCATTTGCATTATGTGCTGTCATTTTCTGAGATCTCACATGTTTTCCAAACTCTTCTCTTTCATGTTAAATGATGATAAAGTAGAGACTTTTCAAAGTATGAATAAATTGGTTGTATTGTTTCTTACTGCAACTACCATGGTTGATAATGATGCTGACCATATTGCACTGTTTATGTTTTTACTAACATCAAATAACAAGTTTAGTCCCTTAGATTTACTTAAATTCTCACTCAAGACTTAAAAGCTGGAAATTTTCTTTTCACTTAGTTGCAGCAAGCATAATTGAGAACTTCCTTACAGATTGTTAATAATGTCTTGTTTCTGTCCTTCTCATGTAGGATAGGAAGAACACAATGGTAGGATTGAGAAGTAATATATTACTTTAGTGGTGCAAGAATCTTTTACCATGTGAAAATGAGAAAACATTCACCTTCCTTGTAAATAAATTTGGCAAACCTCATTTATGTTTCATGCTTAATGTAGTAGCAGCTAATGGTCATGCAAGGCTACTATATCCCAGAAAACACTTAACAAGGTTATTATATCAATGACTTATTGAGAGTGAAAGAATTATGATTGGTTCTCACTTCTCCCAAATTACTTGATCAGGTATAATCTTTAATTCCATTAATTAATTCATTTAATTGCAGTATGATTTCCAGTCAATTAGCTAAATAGGACCATATTATGAGTGATCAATTCCCATAAAGATCCAAAATAATAGCAAAAATAAAATGAACAAGAAATCTACCATGCATGGTGAAGGGTTATGGATTAGTTACTAGTCATAATCAATTTCTGAGATCATAGTACAAATTCTGCACACATCATGCACTTTGACATTTCATTCTAAAACTTTTTCAAACCTGTTATTATGCTCTAAAGAAACTAATTAAATATCTCTTAGCTTAAGAAATTTCAGCATAATGGACCACACGAGGTGTCAAGTTAAATATGTTTGATAGAGATCTTTCTTAAACAGAAAAAAGTTAGAAAAATATATAAAATAGTTTTTCTATAATTTAAAAATAAAAATTTTGAAGAATTATATTTTTTGACAAACTTAATTATATATAATCTAATTTTAACTTATGAAAAAATTAATTTAAATTATTTTTCTTATTTTTATCTCTGCAAAAACTTCTCTAAAGAAGACTTAAAATTAAATTATGTTTATATTAAAATTAATAGATATTGGCATAGGATTTTTTTTTACATAAAAATAATACTATCTTACTAAAATTAAATCTCTTCTTTTTTAGGGAAATAAAAACTTACGTTAAATTGTGACTTGTGAAAAAGTTTCATTGAAAAAATTGGGTAGCATATTGTTTTGGGCCCAGCTTTCAAACATTTTTTTTCTTTCATCACCTTAATTTTTTTATCCTTTCAAATTTCTACCTTTACCTGTTCTATGGTATTCCTGCTCAATGCACCTTCTTATAAGTTTTTCAATTCTCGTTTGTTTTGATGCATTTTAACTTTAGTCTTGTCGAATCCATAAAAATTAATGGTCTTAATACAAACTCGAATCTAGAATTGATTTTTTATTTTAACGATTATTTTTTTTCAGGGATTATTTTTTCTGTGTAATGTAAATAGATTGGGGAAGGAATCACACATATAGAGAAGATTACATTAAAAAAACTACTTTGTATTGATTATGTACATACCACACTTTTCAGTAAAGAAAACTTTATATCACAAAAGAAATACAATCACCTCTAATTAACTCATAATAGAGTTAATTATAATTATCTAATAACAGATTGATTATAACTTATACAAGGTTATAAGTACTAGTACTAAACCCTATAAATACACCAATTCTTAACCCATTGAATTGAAAAATAAATTATTTTTATGAAGTTAACTTCATTTAGATTAGGGTGATATTTGATTATTTTTTATTTAATAATGACATTATTTATGTTTAAGTAATAAAATATTAAGTCGAATTTGAGATAATATAGAATTTTCTCGATTAATTTATTATTGCTTAAATAATTTTTAATTAAGATAATTTAAGATTATGGGATAATTTCTAAATAACCTAACATCTACTTTTATTCTTTATATGTTGTTTACAATATTAATGTTATTATAAAAAATATTTATATAATAATTAAATTCTAAAAATAACTAAACTAAAAATAATATTGTGCATTCCTTCTAAAAAATAAGAATTTAATTTAATTTTATAAAATTAACTTGTAAAGAGATATTATAGTTTTACTTATATACTTATACTTTGATATCATTTATAATCCATGTAAAATTTCTAACGTATTTTGTTATATTGAGAATTTGGATGAAAATTTCTTGTTTGTATTAATAAATAATAGACTTAAAAAAATTAAGAATTTATTAATAGTTGTAATGATATCAAAAGAGGCCAGTAAAGTAGGGCTTGTATCTATATATATATATATATATATAGTTTAAAAATTTTATAAAGTCACTCATTTTATGTTTAATATGAATTTTTTCAAGTTAAAAATATTGTAAAATTACATTTTTAATAAAAAATCATTATAATTATAAAGAAAAAGTAAGTATAATTTGAAAAAAAATAAGAAGGATGGTTAAATATAATTGAAAATTGATAAGTGGACTCTACTTCTTTTTAAAAACATTCATATCTTTTTTTTTTTCAGTAAATTACTCTAAACACGAAAGTAAGTTGTGCTCATATTCAATAAATGATAATGTGATATGAGTCTCTTCAAAAAGCACTTATTCATGTATTATTGGTATAAATAATTCTGGAAATGCATTAGAAAGGAAAAAGAAAAAGTAAGAAGTGTGTGTAGATTTCAAAGAAGAATGAATGAGGAGAAGGAAATGGACAAAAATAAAAGGGAAAGAGAAAAGAAGGAAATAAGAAGAAAGAATAGAAGTGACGTGATAGTGTGACAGAAAGAAAGATGTAGGTTGGTAGGCATAGACATAGAAGATAGAGAAGAAAGAGAAGAAGAAAGAGAAGAAGGAAAACATAGGCATAGGTTTTTCTTTTCTTAAATACTATAAAACTAGGCTGCGTATTCTCTGTGCTCTACAAGGTGCAGCTGGGCAACGTTAAAGGTTGTTTGTTGTTTGGGTGGTCACTGTAATGCATGCATGCCGTGTCAAATCACCCCAACACAACAACATCATCAACAACATCAACACAACAACAACATCCTTACATCACATAATGTTTAAACTTGCATCCCATTACCACCTATCACCAACTGTTCCTATTTATTTCTTCATACATTTTCTTCTTCTTCTTTTTCAGATTCTGATGCCTTTCTTTGTCACACTCCTCTTCACCAACTGTTGACCTTCCTATTCACGTTACCATAAACAGGACTTTGTCATATTACATTCACATGCCTTATATGGATCCATATTTACGATAAGATAAGATGCTTTTTCTTATGCATCCACTAATATTTAAGATAACACCTACCTGTTATGTTACTACAACACTGCACTACCTTATCTCTCAAGGATTTTCAAATCTTTCAACATTTTTCTTTTCAAAATTCATCTTCTTATTAACTTCATTCTAATGTTTTTTCACAATTATATTGTTCAAGTAAATATGTATTTTTAGATAAATATAAAAACAAATAGAAAGTTTAAAAAATTAAAAATGATATCTTTAAAGATAAATCTAGTTAGAAAATATCTTAGTTTGTGAAAATTAAATAGTTAAAATTATACAAATTAAAATATAAAAAATCTATATGAAAACATATTATATGAATACATATTATTATATAATCAATTACACACATGAAAGTAAGATGGAGTCAGAGTGATAGAGGGATAGAGTCAAGAGGGATGGAGTCAGAAGGACAGATCACAAATTCCTAAAATTTTAAACTTTATTTATTATTATATAAAAAAATAGAATCATGAAAATTGATAAAAGTAATGATCCCTTAAAATTTTAATTTTTTATTTATTATATATATAAAAATAAATAATTTCGTTTTTTTTATAATTTTATATTTTAATAAATATTAAAAAATAATTACTTTTTTAAAAAAATTAATAATTTTATATTTTATATATATTAGATAAAATAATTATTTTCATATTTTATCTAATAATAATAAATAAAAATAATTTTTAAAAAATTAAAAAATAATAAAAAAATATTTCTAAAATAATTATTTTATAATTAATAATAATATTAATAAAATATACTAATATAATTAAATATATCATCTTATATAAATTATATAAAAATATATATAAATTAAATTTTTCTAATTTATAATAATTAAATATATAAAAAAATATTTTATTTATTAAAAAATATAATTTTATGATATAAATGTTTTTTTTATTAATTAATTAGTTAATTTAATATTTTATAATATTTTTATTTTAATATTAAAATATTAAAAGAATTAAATTGAATTTTAAAAATATTTTTAAAAAATTATAAATTTATTTTTTTAAAAAAAGAAACTGAGAAAATTGATAAAATCAACTTTAATTTATTAAATTTATCATATTCAGTATCACATTAAGTTTTTTGAAAATTTATTTAATGAAAAGAATCTTTAAAAAGAATAGAAATTAATGAGTAAATACAAAGGAATAGACTGGTTTTGGTCGATGACAAATACTGGCAAAATTGAAGACGCATGCATGCACAATAAAAGCAGGAAGCTGATAACCATTGGACAAAGCTTTTACACATTGCTTCTTCTTCATCTGCAGAAATTCAACCAACAGGACTAAGTCTTCTATAAAATCAAATTCAAGTCACGGGTTAATTAGAGATACTTAAATGCTTCTGTTTGGATAAGTTCAGACTGAAAATGAAATTGGTCAATCAAAATTTTTCGATTTAAAAAATGATTCATTAGTTTATAATTTTATTTAATCATTATTTCTGATATTAGTAATTCATCAGTTTTTATTTTTAATTTTTTTGAAAGGATTAATTCAGTAGTTATTAATACAAGTCTTATTGGGTAGATATATTAAATTACGATTCTATTATACAATTTTGAGAAATAGTATAGAAATATATTATTGTGCTTTATGATGGTTATCTTTCTTTTTCACCACATTCCTGTCAAGTCAGTTAATGCTTGTTCTTAAAAACAAGTAATACCTTAAAATAAGAAACACCATTCATAGTCTTGTTCCATTAATAATCTGATGGCAACTTGAGTGAATAGATACCAACCACAGCATAGCCATTGAAACAATGAATTGCATCATCATATTTCAGGTACTATGGAGAGAGTAGTGACAAGGGAAGGACAATGGTTATTTTTTGAACAAAGAGCCAAACCCTACTCTCATGAAGATCTTACCTACCTTTAACAAGTCTTTGAAATATTATATATATACTTCACATCTTCCAACTTTCAAGAAACCAAGAAAGAAAGAATTGGACAAATTTCTATATATCCTTTTCACTGTTTTGGAAACTCGTACACTAGAGGAAGGTGGCTTAGGATATGGATTATTTCGTTCATTTTGTTTGAGTTTCAATGGTACCTTTCAGGAAATTCTTCCACATTTCCTTACATGCAGCACTGTATTTTCTTAGTTTATTGCGACATTGGTGATAACAAAAACCGAAAGGTAGTAGCTAGGGTAGAATTTCTAGTTTTTCTTTTTCTAAAAGGATAAAAATTAAAGCAGACACCAAGTTGTCTCTGAGCTCTTTCAATCGCTGTCCACATTAAAATAAGAAAAAGAGAGGAAGGAGAAGTCAAGAATGAGAAAAAAGAGATAAAAGAAGGCACACCCTTGATAAGTCGAGAGAGTAAGAATCTAAGGTGATCGTGACAGGACATGCAAGCTTGGATATTGACATTTCAAGAGGGTTTGAGGGGTGAAGAGAGAGAGAGAGAGAGAAGGGGATTGAATTTGAGTTGTTGAAGGGGCAGTTTTCGCATCTAAGGAAGGGAGCATAATGAGGAGAGAGAGTGTGGTGTAGAAAGACACAAGGGTTGTAAGACCAAGTTTGTTTTGTTTGAGGCATGATGACATGAAAGGTATTTTGATTTGATTTCAATGGTGCAATGCAAGGTAGATAAATGGATAGATATAGATAGGCAAACATGCTGTGGTGAGTGCTGACAGTGGTGGCAGAGGCAGCTGGTGTAGCATAGCACAAGTGCACAGGGCCACAACAACACAAAACCTTACAATGTTACAGCTAGTGATCTTTCTCAGTCCAGTCCAGTAGCCATCACAGCAGGGGACAGTGATCTCAAAATCTAACTTTGTTTTATGCTTGGATCTCCTCCTTAGCTACCTAGCTTAGCTTCTGCTCTCAATATTGAATCATGGTGGATTTTCTCTTCTCACGTGATCCTCATTACTCCTTCCTCTTCCTTCATTGGTTACCTATTAATTTTCTCTGTCCACCACATTCATGCAGATGGTCCTTAGCCACTTACATCATGTAATTATATGCAATTTACAATTATAGTCAAAAGGTTATAAATGCATTTCTACTCTTCTTCTTATTCAATAAGATTTGCTCATAGTAATCCAAAATTTAAAGAATCAAAAGTGTTTGACATGGTCTTTCTTTCATGAAATGTACATTCAGAAGTGACCATTTGTTTTTCTGTCCTTTCACATATTTAACATATTTCCAATGGACAAAATTTCAAACATATTCATTTTATGGTATGATTCTGGTTGCAAATCATGATTCAAAACTCCGGTTACCCTAACCCTTAGGGTTTGTATAGTGGGAGGAGAGGTTTAAGTAAAAGTTACAGGTACCACTTTTGTTGTTGTCATTCTTGATGTTTTTAAATTGTAATCTAGATTAATGAATCTATTTAAAATTGAGTATATACATCCAATACTTATCATTGTTTTCAAAAGTTCAGTAGAAAAGTTTGTCAGAAAAAAGTTACAGATTAAGATAAAATCTCCGTTAGATTAGTGAAAAATTATCAAACAGTTGAGGATACTGTGATCTGTGCTAATCTTTTGTATCAAACGGGAACGTCATTGCTTACAGCAGAGAATAATTTATGCTAATAACATTAAAAACTAAATAGATTGATCAAAATCAGATAACGTTCATGAATCACTTCGGAATTTTGTTTTTCTTGTTACTATTCAAATTCTAGATCAAAGGGAACATGTATACGTCCTTGAAGCTCCATGTTCATGACTCCTGAATTTCCGTATGCGGGGTTGGTTCAACTGTTCAGTGCATCTGAACAGTGCTTGTCTCTTTTGTCTTCCTAGTTAGTTCCACGTCTTTTTCTTCTATAATGTCAGTGACTTATTAATTCAGTGTTTAACAGAAGGTGTGACAGAGGAGACACAAAAGATTGGTTGTTGAAATTGTGTCATAAGATTATATCACATGATCCACCATTTTTATTTTTCATTAGTTTATCAAGTTCAATCTAACATGAGTCTTCATAGCAATCATTGACGTGAATGTATAACACAGCTCAAGAGTTTGGACTAGTACAAGAATGTTGCCATTATGGTTTGGTGAAAAAAAGAGCTCATACCTCATAAAAATCAGTGAAACCTTTCTAAACAGGGATTTTTAGATTTAATCTTGACACTGTGAATAAAATTTGTCTGAATTTTCTCTTCGTTTATACTCTAATTATTATATATCAGGTTTCTGGTTCTTTAAATCATACTTTTCAAGCCAAGAACACAACATGGTGTGTGTTTGGATTAGGCCTCTCATACACCATGTTGTGTGAAAATCTATGTCTAATTTATTATGAAGAATGATAAATAAAGATCTATTGTTTTTAAACATTTAATCATCATTTAACATCCATATGTTATTTTTCTTATTCTATTTACACTTTTACTGAAAAAGAATTATAACTTCTGACTTCTAAAATTTTTAATCTTTCTCTTCAATATACATAGATGTTAAAGAAGTGGGGGAAAAAAAGAAGGTAACGAAAGTGAAAAGGGTAAATAACAGAAGTGAATATTGAATTGTGATGAGGCAGGAAACATGGTGAAGTCCTTAACAGAAAGGTTGTGTCCATCCTTGTAACACGCTGGAAAAGAGGACTTGGTTGGGGGTATACCAATTCTTAGAGATTAAAAAGTAGGGTTAGAGTTGAAAAAAAAAAAATAATAATTGTATTAGGGTTAGAGTTGGAAAAAAAATTTGTATCTAGGGTTAGAGTTGAAAAAAAAAGTAGTGACATTTGTTGATAGAAGCTAGAAAAAAAACTTGCATTGCACTTATATTGTGTTAAAAATTTGTTGATGGAAGCAAGAAATGATTCCAAAAAGTAAAATTTTCACTTAATTAATATTTTTGTATGTAGAAAAATTATTTTTATTTTAAAAAAAATTATTTTTTATTAAATAAGTTTATAGGTAATACTTAAAATTAATAGAAAATATAATTTTTTTTATAAATATATTATAAATTTCTTATAATAAAAAATTTGTAAATAAAAAGCTAATAGAAAATTATTTTTCACAAAAAATTTACAAAAAATTTTTCTAGATAAATTTATGAAAAATTTCATATAAAATATTTAATGAATAATTATTTTTATTTTTTTAAAAATTTATAAAAGATATTTTATAAATAAATAAGTTTATTTTTATAGTATTGAGTTTAGTTGAAGCATTAGATTTGTTGGATTTAATTAGTGAATTTTTTTCAAAAAAGACGATTTTTTTTATTAGAAGAAAATTAGAATTTTATCTTTGTTTATACTTTAATTAGTTTTATTTCAAATTCTTTTTTAAGCCTTAGACTATTTTGAGACCACGAAGGGTGAGGACCTGGTCCCTAATAGGTTCAAAGGAAGAAGAGGGTACTAAACATGTATTAATGTTTTGCTTAGTACGTACAACAATCTCTATTTTTTTTTTCTTATATATAAATTATGATTAATAGTTGATGTAGAAAGTTATAAAAAGAAATTATTGATATTGTTTTATCTATTGAAAAAAAAAGGACATATAAAATAAATTATTATCAACATTATATATCTATTTTTATATTGGTGAATAATCTACATTATTTTTGTAATTAATATAAAATGTTTAAAATAATCAATATAAAAAATGTGTTTCCTAATAGTAATAGTATAAAATTTCAAGTCTAATTATACTATTTACATAAAAACTACTCATACTAGTTGTAAATATGTGTTCAGGGTGATGCTACTCTATTCAAATATTCTTCATGAATTTCACCATTCTTATCATTCTTACCAATTGTTTCTGCTCTTATCAACAAATGTGGTTGAAATATAATATTTCAGCACATTTTTTTCTATTTGAAAAAGTTTTTGTTTGAGTATTTTTTTGAACTATAAAAGTCTTCATACATATAATTAAGTTGTATACTCAAAATGCGAAATAGTTAATTTAAATTACTTTATCAAAAGGGATAAGGTTGATTCTTTATGATTGTATGCAGATTCGATTAATCAATTTTGGGAAAGAAAATATTCGATTCAATATTTTAGTTTCGTTTCTTGATTATTTATTAGTTTGATTGTAAGATGAAATTCAATTCAATTTACTTTTATTTGAATTTGGATTGGATTGATTTTTTTCTTTTTTAAAAGAATCTATAAATATTAAAATAAATGATGAAAGTAGGTTGTTTCTCTCATAATATTCATAGACTATAATAGTAAAAACTTTGTTCCTTATCTAAATTATAAATTTTTCATCTACATGCATATATAAAAAAAAAAAAAAAAAGTTATTCCCACTTTTTGCAATCACAATATTCTTTCTCATTTTGTATTATTATACACATGATAATTTCTAAAACTAATGGTTTGAAAAAGAGTTTTTTACTTAAAATTCTAATTTAATGTTAAAATCAATTTAAAATGTAAAATATATATTATAATTTAATTTTATTAATTAATATAAATTATAAAATATAAAATTTATTTTTATTTATATATTATAATTGGAGTTAATTATTGTAAGAGTGTCTTACATTATTGTACCACTTTTCCTCTTAAATTGGGACAGTGGCTTTGATTGGGTTCAAACACAAATCATTCCCCATTGAAAATTTGTCTCCACCAAGCATTCCATGCAAATTTGCGTCAAACAATATATTTTTTTTTTTTTTTACATAGACAAATAATCTCCACCACTCCCTTAATTGGTAGCAGCAAAGAAAAAGATGAAGGCAAAATAAAAATTGTTCAGAAAGGTATAATTTTGACCAGCCAAAATTGAAGGAAACTAATTGGGTGTTTAGATTCAATCTGGATCATTTTAATATTACTTTAATATATATATATATATATATATGAGAAAATAATGTAATTTTAGAAAAATATTTAATGGTTAATCTCATGTTGATAAATTAAATTTGGGTCTAAAACTAATTTTGTATTGAAACCATGTTGGGTAACTTTTTTGTTGAATAAAAAACAGTAATTAAATATATGAACTTTGAATAAGACGTGATATATTCTATAATTATATTATTGATATAAAGTATCTTCAAAGAATAATATTCATAAAAATTGATTAATTATATTTGTGATTTTATTTTACAAGAATAATTTTGAAATCTTATTTTAAAAAAATTGATTTCAATTTCACTCTACGTATGTACCAATAATATTTTGGTATTAAGGCGTGTTCTAAAACATCTTTAAAATAAGCATCTAATGTAGAATTAAAAATTATTTTAGTCTAATTTATAGGTTTGAAAAATAGACCTGCATATACAATTCTGTTATACATGTGATTCGTAAAATAAAAATGAAAAACTTTCTAATACATGTTATTATTTGTTTTCATGTACAAAGTAGGAATATTGTTAATTTTATTTTAAAATTATATGAGTAATTTTAAAAATATTATATTTACACTCTTAATAAACCTACTTGATAAAAGAAACAACTATAATAATAATAAAAGAAAAAATGTAAGTGCAACTTAAAATTTCACAGAAAATCATTGTAATTTAATAGAATATTTATTGACTTAAACGTGTCAGAATATGTTTCTAAACATTAATTCATTCCCGAATTTGAAAAAAAAAAAAGGTATGAGTGAAAAGTTAAAGCATTTTACCCCATAATTAAGCTTGTATCTGACGATTCAGATCTTAGGTTGTACGGAATTTTATTTAATCAGATGACATAATCATTATTATCCACGATAAAATGTTTTAAGAGAAGGAATGTAGTACTTTCAACACAGTACATAATCAAATGTGACATAGTCATACGAATACGCGGTAGAGATTGATAAGACAATAAATCTCATCTAGATAATAAATTAAATTTAAATTTAAGATATTAAAATTTATTTTATCAAATTTATTAAAATTTATTTTATCAAATTTATTAAAATTATTAGATCACTTATTATTATTTACTGTTGAATATTTATACATTCACACTTGATTTTAAATTACTCAAATACAAATTTCATTTTATTAAATTAATTTTATAAATATAATTTAGAATCTTTTATCGCATCGGATATACTATTTATTTTAGCGTTTACATTTGGTTTTATTACGAAAGAGATAAGAAGAACGGAATGGAAAATCACATGTATTGATTTTAAAAAGTATATAACATTTTAGTACATATAATGGTTTATGGATTTATTATAATATATTATCAATGTTTTTTTAATAATAAAAAATATTAAAATAATATTTATTTTTAAGTTTTTATTAAAATAATAATAAATTATTATAAAATTGTATTAAAATTATAATAAATAAAATATTTCATTTTTTATTTTTTTTATTTAATTTTTTTAATTTAAATAATTTTTTTTTTCACATCCATTCTTTAATAGTAAAAAATATATGAAAAAGATTAAAAAGAAAATTTTTATAAATAATTAATAAATATTTTGACAACAAAATTTGTTCAGTAAACTTTTGGAAAAAAATTATAAATAAATAATTCAATTTTTTTTTATAAATTCTAAATTTTTTCTTTTTTAGATTTTATAATAAAAAAACGATATCATATATTATTTTTAATAATCAAAGTTTTTTCCTTAAATAAAGGTAGAAAATTGATAATATATTATTCGTTTTCCTTTTTTTTTTATATATATTTTCTGAATCATTCTTTTATTCTGTGTGTATTTTAATTTAATTGTGTAAATATTGTACTGTATTCATAATAGAATATCTAAACGATGTAATTATTAGACATTAAATAAAATTTAAAACTTATCTTAATTTATTAATAATAAAACTTGAATATATAATTATTTTAAAAATTTTAAAATTATTAGATAATTTTATCTCTTATTATTTATTTTAAGAGTAAGAATTAAAAATTTATACTTTATTTTTATATATTTTTTTAATTTAACTATTAAGATGAGTTAATTTTTTATAAGAAAATAAATGATGACGAAAAATAAATCTATTAATAATTTATTTATATATATATATATATATTTATTTATTTATTTATTTATAGCTGTATATGTATGTTAGGTTGTTTGTTTGAGGTTATGTATTTAAAATTATTGTAAGTGGTTATAATAATAAAGTATGATCGAGTTGTGGTATATTAAATTGAAGAATTTAATAAAATATTTAAATTTTATTAATAACTTAAATAATAAAAACTAAGATATAAAGTAGTGTTGAGTTGGTAAAATAATATTAATAACATTATAGAATATATATATATATATATATATATATATATATATTAAAAGTAAAGAAAGATTGTAAAGAATTTTTTTATTCTATATATAATAATAAACATAATAATAATAATAATAATAATAATAATATTATTATTATTATTATTATTATTATTATTAAAATTTAACAAATGTGTATAATTGATAGATTTTGAGTTTGAAATTAATATTAATTTGTTCTGCTAATTATATGATATAATGTATTATACATAATTATGCTGAAATATTTTAATTATTAATTTATCGTGTTTTCTTTATTTTTAAAATTTAGGATGTTGATAGATAAAGTAGGATGGAGATAATAAATGATACGAATAGATAAAAATTATATATTGAAGGGTGAAAGCTAACAGCAGCGTTGAGGTGCAGGAAAAGAACACAGCTGTTAAACTGTTTTGTAAGACATTATTATCCTTAAAACATGAAAAACCTAAAAGATATCCTAATTTGAGAGATAGATGTTTAATTAAGATAAGAGAATAAAACTAAACCTAAAATGCATAATTGTGGTAAAGGTGTGTTTTTGGGACCCTTTTGATGATGATTTTATGGAATATTTGAAGGTTATGAAAGAGCCACTTTCTCTTTTTGTCTGGAAGTAGTTGTTGACTATGCACAAAGAGACAGTGGAAAAAGTAAAGTTTTTTTTTTATCATTATTTGGGTATTATGCTAAATAATAATAATAAGTGTGTCATTTTACTTCCACAGTAGTTCCAGACCGTGACTACACTATTCTTTACTATACATCTATCTATAACCCACTTTCACATCTCCATTTTTTTGTCTATACTCTAAGAAATATATTGTAGGAAATTGATATTCATATTTTTATCAATTAAGTTAAAATATTTTATCAATTAAATTAAAATATATATTCTTGAGATTAATATATTAAATAAATATTTTTATTTATTTTAATTATCTATTAAATGCTGTTTATATTATACGATTGATTTAATTATTAAAGTATAATAATAAATATTTTTCCATCGTAAATTAATAATATTTTAAATAATAAGTATAAGAAAAGTATAATATTGAATTTTTTTATTAATAAATATTAAATAATTATATAAAAATATACTATTCCAATTTAGTAAAAATTTTAGGATTAAGAAAAATTTATGTATTTTTTTTTATATATTATTCACTTTTTTTATTTTTTTCAATGTAAAATTTTAATTTACTTTAAATTTATTTTAAACGATAACAATAAAAAACATAAAAAATAGTTATGAGAAAACTATTTGGAAGTAATAATCTTAATAAATATAATATTAATATACAACATTTAATTTACAATTGTTTATTAACCTTTGATGGAGTTTCGTAGACCATATCTATCCAAACAAATTTGTCACACTGCAGAGTCAAGCTAAAGAACTATTCACTAATATATACAAACAAATTTTATATCTCCTATCTTAAATTTATATATAAACATATGGTGATATTTTGATACAGTTTTATTCATTAACATTCTTCTTAATATTATATAGGACACCATTACATAATTTTTAATATAAACTTTTTTATTAATATATTCCTTTATTCCCGTGGATATAATTACATCTTAAAATTTTACAAAAAAAATAAACTAATTTATACATCTTAAAATTTTACAAAAAAAATAAACTAATTTATTTTAACGTAACTATTAATTCTAAATTCAAATATTATTTAAATTCTTTTAAAAGATAAGTTAAAAATATATATTTTAAAATTTATTTTTACTATTTTTTTTTCTCATAGCTTAAATTAGAGGATTTTCACTTAAATATTAATTTATATATTTTTTAATTTCAAAATGTTGGAACTTGTGTACCTAATTACACTAAATATACTAAAATTTTATTTTATAATTTAGATAAGTTATTATAAACATAATTAATTAATTAGGTAAGAAACAAATAATAAAACCTAACAAATTAAATTACAATAATATCAATAATGTGATATACATAACATATAACCAATAAAAATAATTATTATAATTTTAAATATTTTTTATAAAAATATAAATTATATAATATAATAAGATTTACGAGTTAATATATTCATCTCATATTTCAACTTCAACTCACTCTTAATATTATTATATATTTTTCAATTATTATTTTTATATTCACTTATTGATTTAAAAAGCGAAATATTATTCATAAGTAAATTTTTATTTAGTGTTGTGTTTAATTTCATAACAATTTATATTCCAATCTAATCATATATAAATAAATTAATGATCTTAACTTCACAAGAAATTATGACCAAATATGTTTAATTTCTAACAAAAACATATATTTTTCAACATGTATTAAAATATAAATTATTTTATGACATTATTATTGTTCAATTTTAATAAAAAATTTCATAATTAATTATAACATCCCAAAAGTTAATAAAACTCATCCAAAATCATAAACTATTTTTACATTCATCAAATTTAAATATTTTTATAGGATTAATTACATATTACTATATCATCCATTATAGATATCAAAGATTTTTCAAACTACACAAAAATAAAATTAAAAAACTTTGACAACAATCTTACAATATCATCATTTATTCTCCTAGAAGGCACAATCATCACAAAATAAATATAATTGAAAATAAACAAGGTAAACTAGTCATTCATGAAAACAAAACAAAATGATTCAATTAATATATACAATTCAATTATCACAATCCATCATTCACTCTAAGTTCCATATTGTACATCATTTTATTTTCCTTCATACATTATTAAGTTACATCACACATAATATTAAGTTCTCAATAGTCCTCAAACTATCATAAGTTCTCCTTTACTAATATCCCATACACATGCATTGAATTGATATTCAAGATATTTGCACTTGTCACAAATCCCTCTAAGTTGAATTTACAACATAGGTAACATTAATAGGATTAAAGTCTATCTCATATGATAGGATATAATTCCAAACCTTCATAAACTTTCACTACCTCATACCTTAATCTATGTGACTGCAATATTAGTAGAGTTGGAATACATTTAAAAAATTCTCCAAATTCAATATAGTCATCCACAACCAAACTAAATAAAGGAATTACTTATTTGGTATTCCCTATAATCATACTACAATAATATTTTACACCATTAACTACTTAAATATTAAATATAGATATTGAATATATACATATTTTTATCTTAAATATCATTTAACGAAGAAAAATAAGTTTTTCTGTTCAATTATTTTCGCTCAAGTAAACATCTTTCACTGCGAATTTCAAGTTAAGAATACTTAAATCTTTCAAACCTTTTTCTTTCAAGTATTGAATTTTATGCTTAAACATCTTTTTTACTCAAGTTAAGAACAAATATTTTTCTCTATATTATTTTTAATCAAGCAACCAACTCCCGATTTCATAGAATATAAAATTGAAACTAAACTAATTTTTCTTATTCATTTTTGTTAGAGCAACCAAAATAATGTTTGAACAAAAAAAATTATAAAAATTCTCAAATTTTAATCCATTAATCCATCTTTAAATTTATTTACTTTAACTCTTATAAAAGGTTTTTTCTATAAATTTTGAACTCATTATAAATCATATACATTCAAAACTTATAATTCTTTATTATCCTTACAAAGCGAGAATTTTATAGATAATCAAGTTCAAGTATTCAAGTATTATTATAAAAAATACAGCTTTTATATAAATTCAAATATTACAACCATGTCATACATATTTATCAAATCTTCTAACCTATAATAACATTTAAAATTACTAACTTCTCTTATTTTCTAATTTGAATTTAACATCCAAAGTTTTAATTTACATAGAAAACTTAAATATACTTAAAAGAAAATCTCAATGAATGAATAAATTGATAACATATCAATAAAACATGTAAAGATTTATTTTTTCCCTAAGGTACCGTATGCAAGCACATTCCATATTTTAAGCAAGCCTCTAACGTGCCAAAAAAACCTTATTCCAAATCAAATTTTGATCGGGTGAAATTATTTTTTTTTTTTTTAATTTCAAGAAAAAAAATTAAGATCTTAAAAGAGATAAAAAATAGTATTAAAAATATAAGGAAAAAAAATAAAAAATAAATATTTTAAAATAATAATTAATATTTATAAAATTTTAAATAATTAAATTTTTTTATTTATAAATTCTTTAATTTAATATTTTAAAATATTCATAATTTTTTTAATTAAATATTTTTATTAATCTTATAACTTTATACTAATAAATTCAATAGTTATATTGACTATATGTAAAACTTATAATTTCATGATTTAATATAAAAATAGGAAAATAACTTGATCTCGTACATATGTCTAAGGTGTATTACACATACATGTCTAATGTTTTTGCAAATCAAAATTTTAGGTTAAATTTGATTTACATAACTTTATATCAACAGTTTACAATAATATTGTTTGTTATTATAATTTTTTTTACAGGTATTGTTACATTATAACAAAAATATGTTTCTTTGCCATCATGTTATGATATATCACAAAGGGTTTTTAGGCTATTTTTATATTAAAATCCATTGATTCTTATAATATAAAAAAAATAGAAAAAATGTGAAAGCTAAATTTTGAATCTGATATTTGATGTGAAAATTTAGGCATGAGAATATGTGAGTGACTCCTTTATTCATTGAATGAGAGATGAGATGACCCACAAAGGAAAGAAAACCTATCTCTGTCATGGGTTAGACATTCTCACCCATTCTTTCTTTTGCTGACAGTAAATAAATAAATATAAAATAATAATAATAATTTCTTTTCTTTTTAAATATTTTTTATAATAATATTTTTAAATAATAAAAAATTTGTATGTAAGATTTCTTTGTAAGTATTTTTTAAATAATTAAAAAAAATAAAAAATGATTCTTTTATTAAATAATAATTAATATTTGTAACTACTTTTAGATTTATAAAATAAGTATTATAAATTTCAAAAAATTACAATGAAGACACACTTTCTCAAATAATCACCATACATATTAATATTAAAAGTTTAAATAATTAGTAATCAAAACAAGATTAAAATATAAAATGTGTAATTGATTAAAATTGTGTATATCTTAAAATCATGATATAAGCTTAACAAATTCAGCATTGATATGTATATATAAATAAAAATAATAAATTATTGTAGAATTTAACTATTAAAGAAAAAAAAATCATTTTTTTTTCTACAGACAAAATATAATTTATTTCACTAAAAAAAACTTATATATTAATTTATTTCAAACACCTAAAAAGTTTAAATAAGTTGTTTATAAACCTTTTCAAATAAAACCAAAGTTTGTAACTAAAACTTACTTACACAAAGTTAATTATATTTATAAATTTAAAATTAAATTATCAAAGTTCAAAACTAAATCAACATATGAAAGTTTAAAAGAAACAACATTGGGCGTAAATTTAAATATTTAAAAATTTTATTTATTAACATCTTAATTATGTAAAAATAAATATTTGTCATAAAATTTAATATACTAGTTTTACAATAACTTTGAAACATAGTAGATGTAAAAGATAAAATAAAATAAAATAAAATAAAATACACATTCACACCATATCATTACATTAATTTCTCTAGTCATAACTTATTGAAGTGTATTTAAAGAAATAAATGGTACTTCATTCTATTTAAGCGTAACCTCACTTACATCTGTATTTATTATTAATAAGTATTAAAATAATAATTTAATATTAAAAAAATAAAATTGAAAAAAATATATAAAATAGAAAAATTGTTACAAATTAATACATGATTAATGCTAGTTAAACTACTAGTCATTACATTAACATCTCAGCATCCAAATTGATTAAATAGCAATATCTTTATTGTTATATTTTTTATTCCGAGTAATTTAAATTATTATATTTTTTTATTATTCGTTACACAAGTATTTATTTAATTAAAAGCATCTAAATGTTGTATTCGAGAAAATATTAATAATTTGTAATTTAAATTTAAGAATGAACATAAATTATAAAATAATAAAAATATACTATATTTGAAGAGTGGAACAGATATTTTTATTTGTTATTAAATAAAGAAAAAAGAAAAAAGAAAAATAGAAGATGCTTTTAGACTTTGCAGTGTGCAGGTGGCACAGAATGGGCGTACTGTATGAAGTGACTGGATGGGCAGATATGTCCTGCCCGTCAAATCTATGGCCCCTTCCACTGCTTGCAACCTTGTCACCATTAAAACAAATGTTATTTAAATAATAAAATAAAAATAATTTTTTTTATAAATTATGTAAGAATTAAATTTTTCATAAATTATTTTTAAATTAATTATTATAATAAAATTAATAAATTTATTATATAATGTGGCTTGCTTAAATAAAAATGTAAAATTTTGTATACCTGTTATTTTTATATACAATAAAATATTTGATAATATATTTTTGGTTACCTGAGTTTCTGAATCTTTTTCCATTTCCCGTTGGTTTATATCTTGGTCATGTGTGAACTAGATTCACCTACTAGCATTCAAGTTTTCAGAAGTTATCCATAAAAAGTTCATCACACCAATACCATTTTGGGCCCTCTCTTGCTATTTGATTCTGGGTTTAACATAGGGTTTAAGAAAAAGCTAAGTGGGTGGCAGAGTTTTCTTTTCTTATTTTATATCAAAAAAATATATAAGAAAAGAGAAAGAAAGAAAGAAGGTAAAAGAGCTTGTGTGTGTATATATACATACCCACATACCTACACAGATCCCTATGGAATGAAGTGGGTGCTCCCAGCATCACTTAGCTAGTATAACTTATTCCTTCTGCTTAGTTTAAAGAGACCAGTTTTGCTACTGAGGGAAGGAAGAAAGAAAAGAGAGTTTGCAAGATTTGGAGCTTGTTTTTGCTCTGAGAAAAAACTTGTTTTTGCTAAACAACAAAAACCAAGTCTTCATTGTCAACGAGATTAGTATTATTACTGCTATTATTACTATTATTATTAGTGTTGTTATTATTTTGATATGATTTGGTTATTTGCCACCCAATGATTGATTTGCCTAACTGATACTGGTGGTGGTGGCAAGTTTTCAAACCTTTTCCTGGTAAGTAAGTTGGGAAAGGAAGAAAAAATAAGGAAAAGAAGCAAAGATGAAGTCCATGAATGATGGCAACAACGATGATGGGAACAATCATAACTGGTTGGGGTTCTCTCTCTCACCCCACATGAAAATGGAAGTTACTTCTTCTGCTGGCCCTCCCCATCATCATCACTATTATCATCATCCTCAGGCTTCTTCTGCTTCTGCTGCTGCAGCAGCATCTTGCAACACTGTTCCCTCAAACTTCTATATTTCCCCATCACAGCTTAACACCTCAGGAATCTGCTATGGTGTTGGAGAAAACAGTGCCTTTCACCCTCCCTTGGCCATGATGCCCCTCAAGTCAGATGGGTCACTTTGCATTATGGAAGCTCTCACCAGATCACAAACCCAAGGTAGGCCCTCTTACTTACCCTCTTCCATGCATTCAAAACTTTCCTTTCTTCAACTGTTTTTTAACTCTTTGTTGTTTTCTCCTGTTAGAATTAGATTATTGCCTGGTATATTTACCTTTTATAGTTAATTTTTTGTATTATATAGATTATCAAAGTAAAACACTAACTTTGATTGAATGAAGGTAATATATATCTTAGGGAGTGTAGCTAAGTTTTGTTGTTGTATATATTGCTTTGCCATTTACAATATATGTATATCTTTAATTAAGAGGATTTTGTGGTCATGTTGAAGTGATGGTACCGACTTCATCTCCAAAACTCGAGGACTTCCTCGGTGGTGCAACTATGGGAGCTCAAGACTATGGAGGGCATGAACGACAAGCAATGGCTCTAAGCCTAGACAGCTACTATAGTAGTCAGAACGCGGAACCTGAAACCAACAGAGACCATCCTTCTTCTTTGGACCTTCTTTCTGACCCATTCAGGCAACAAACCCATCCATATTACTCGGGGCTTGGGATTTACCAAGTGGAGGAGGAAGCCAAGCAACCCCACGTCGCAGTTTGCAGCTCCCAAATGCCTCAAGTGGTGGAAGAAGGCATTACTTGCTTCAAAAACTGGGTGCCCCCAAGGGAATATTCTTCCACTCTGCAGAATCTGGAGCAGCATCAAGTGAATTGTAGTAGTGGCATGGGAGAGGGTCATGGTGCTTCTGGGAATGTTGGTGTTGGAAGTGTTGGTTGTGGGGAGTTACAGTCTTTGAGTTTGTCTATGAGCCCTGGTTCTCAATCTAGCTGTGTCACAGTTCCAACTCAGATCTCATCTTCTGGAACTGATTCAGTGGCTGTGGATGCCAAAAAGAGAGGGTCTGCTAAGCTTGGTCAAAAGCAACCTGTGCATAGGAAATCCATCGACACATTCGGCCAGAGAACTTCCCAGTATAGAGGTGTGACAAGGTTAGTTAGTTCACTTCACTTCATCCCTTTATTTCTATTATCATTTCTTTTGGTGACAATGGCAAAAATGAGGTTTGAATCTGAAGTTTCATGTAAAATAATGAAACTAATGCTACTAGGCTGACTCTAGTGGTCCAATTTTTCCGTAATAATTCTTATTAGTTGATCCTCTCTTTAGTTCCACTTTTTGAATATTTTGTACTTTATTTATTTAGTCAAACTCATGGTGGTTCTACTTTTTTTAATTAACTTACTGTTTTGTTTGCTTTATTTTTAAGTCAATTTAGTGGTGATTTCTTGGTGGTTGTGTATCAGGCATAGATGGACTGGAAGATATGAAGCACATTTGTGGGATAATAGTTGCAAGAAGGAAGGGCAAACCAGGAAAGGACGACAAGGTTAGTTAAAAACGTTTCTTTGTTTGAAGTATTTTTCGTTGTTTTTTGAGCTGTGAACTAACTTTCTTTCACCTATTGCGTGTTCACAATGTGGATGGCCATTAACCACTCAACAAAACGTTGCATGTTACAGTTTACTTGGGTAAGCTACTATTCCTTTTCCAAGGGTCTGCATTTTCAATGCTGTTACATTTTCTGAATGATAATTTGACGAGTGGTGGATTTTTATTTGTGAACTGAAGGTGGTTATGACATGGAAGAGAAAGCTGCAAGAGCATATGATCTTGCGGCTCTCAAATATTGGGGACCTTCAACGCACATAAACTTCCCGGTATGTTTCTATCCGGGTGGCATTTCTAGCTCAAAATCTTGTATTCCTTGGAATCTCATTTTCTTTTATATTTGGCAGCTAGAAAATTACCAAACTGAACTTGAAGAAATGAAGAATATGAGCAGGCAGGAATATGTGGCCCACTTGAGAAGGTGCACCCATTATTATTATTATGATTATGATTATTATTTTTATTTTTTTTCTAAAAGCTATCAATTATTTTTATTGGTTAATGATGATGTTGGTGATTGCTTTGCAGAAAGAGTAGTGGGTTTTCAAGGGGTGCCTCAATGTACAGAGGAGTGACAAGGTTCATGCTGTTCCTGCCACTTTCTTTTATGAATTATACAAATTAACATGTTGGTTAATTAGGGTTAAATCCACTTTTCAACGTTGCACAGGCACCACCAACATGGCAGGTGGCAAGCGAGGATTGGCAGAGTTGCAGGAAATAAGGACCTTTATCTTGGGACATTCAGTAAGTCCTTCCAGAAGTTGTTGCATTTCCTCGTACTTCATTGCCGAATCTTTCACAGCAATAGTGGGGTTTTATTTTAGCATTCAAATCATGAAAACTGAAACAGTAATGTATATATTCTTAGGACTTTGTTATTAATGCTATTGTGCTAGGGCCTGGCAATATGCTTTCTATAAGGCTGTTGATATAGTCACTTTGAACTGCAAGAAATCACTTTTTTTTAAAGCTGTTCTCTCTTGAAATATTAAAAAAGTGGTATCTAAATAGTAATATCTCCACAAGAATGATCTCAAGAATGTTCAATTTTTTCTAAATGCCCTTTGGATTTTTTTTATTTATTTTAATTACATTCACTGTCATGTATGATGAGATTACTTCAAAAGTCATATTTGATGTTGATGGTATATTTTCTTATGAATTAAATTAGGTACTCAAGAGGAAGCAGCTGAAGCATATGATGTAGCTGCAATCAAATTTCGTGGGGTGAATGCTGTTACCAACTTTGACATATCAAGATACGATGTTGAAAGGATCATGGCCAGCAACACCCTTCTTGCTGGAGAGTTAGCAAGAAGAAACAAGGAAAGTGAACCAAGAACTGAAGCCACAGAGTACAATGTTGTGTCAAGCCAACAAGTCAGAAGCAGGGAAGAAGCTGAGACTGTGAACAACAATGACAATAGTGAGAATGGTTCATCAGGTTGGAAGATGGGTTTGTATCATCAGCATCAGTCAAACAACAACTGTGACATGAAAACCATGAAGTGTGGAAATTATAGAGGTTCTGCTTTCTCTGTGTCCCTACAAGATCTCATTGGGATTGACTCAGTAGGATCTAGCCAGGCCATGCTAGAGGAGTCTACTAAGATAGGGACTTATTTTTCAAACCCCTCCTCGCTGGTCACCAGTTTAAGCAGCTCAAGGGAAGGTAGCCCTGACAAAACGGGTCCCACTTTGCCCTTTCCAAAGCCTCCAGTGGGGTCAAAGATTGTCACTAGCCCTATTGCTAATGGTGTAACTGTTAGCTCTTGGTTTCCCTCTCAAATGAGGCCAGTCTCAATGTCTCACTTGCCAGTTTTTGCTGCTTGGAGTGATACCTCCTAGAAGTGGATCATGATGTCCTAAACGTGTTTGGAAACTGGTTGAGAAGTAGGAAATCATGTATGAGATGTAGAAGATAACTTGTTGGTAAAAGGGAAGAAAACGCATAGCCTATGTCATTTGTCATGTGTTAAATTTTGCATATGAAAGGGAGGGGGGAGAAAAGAAGAAAAAAAATGAAGTGGGGGGAGAAAAAAAAATGAAAAGATGGATTTTGAAGATTCAGAATATAGAATATGTTATTTAGCAAAAAGACATTAGTGCAGGAATTTTGGGGATTAATTAGGGGCATGTGGGGGCCATTTATCTGTCATCTTTCTATATCCTAGTGGAACAAGACCTTTCCAACCCTAGCCTTTTGGATCTATATTGCGAATTTGAGAAGGAAATGTGCAAATAGGAGGGAAAGTGGTTAATTTAACAAGAGGACTAATGATTAATTCAGTGAAATGATGTTTGACGATATGAAAGTGGCTCATAAATTATTGAGTTTGCTTTTTTTGGAGTTGCACCTTTTCTAAGGTCCAGCTAAGTACAAAACCAACTCCATGTTTGTCAATAATGCAAAAGAGCCACCCCTTTGATCACATTCTCTCGTTTTGTTGTCTCTGTGTTCCTCAATCTGCATAACACCATCATAGCACCTAACTTTCTTATCTTGAACTTTCTCCAAAGACACAATACTCATTCAAAAAGAAAAGGGTTGTCGTAGATATTCTTGCACTAAAGTTTCATGCTGCCACATTTGTCATAATTAGTCAAGACACACTAAAGTTCCTCTAATTTTACTTTAAGGAAAAACAAGAAAGAAAGAAAAGAAAACACGTCCTGCGGTTAAAATTTTATGTAACTTTACTCATTTAATGACAAATCCAAATTCCAAAGAGACATTTGGGCAACGTAAAAGTTGTTCCATGTCTTGGTGTGGAATCATGATTAGACCCTTAACACAAATATATATAGAGTTCGTTCATATATATTGCTACTATCAAGTGTGTTTGCTTTCATTCCCACGTGTGTGCCCCTCGTGTTGTAATGAATTGTGTTTTGTGTTTTGTGCTTGATTGCGCAATCTTGATATTCTTGACCGTAAACATGGGACGACAACGAGGAATTAGTGCCGTCAAAGCTGGAAATGGTTCCGAAGTTGTGTCGGGTATAGCTGTTTTCTTTTTTTTCTGCATGGAACAATAACGTGTAAATAGTCCAAATAATTTGTAAGATTGTTAGAGCTATTCAAGAACAGGTGAAAAGGACAGGTTCTAGCGATTGATCAATAATGGGGAGTGAGTGAGTAATTGGCTTGAGGAATCCAGCTATGTTTTCTGCAATAATTTGCTTTTTCTAAAGACTACTATTAATTCAATGTCCAATTAATGGCTTCCTCCCTTAGACTTTGTGATAGAAAAAGTGCTTCATATATCAAGGATATAGTCTCCTAATGTTTTCTTTAGATCATAAAAATTTCTAACTATATATATATTTAAAAAATAAGTATAAAAGTTTTTTTTTTTTTTTCATTCTTACAATTATTTTATTAAATATAGAAAGATTGATCCACTTCAAGAGTGAAAAAGATTGTGTTTTGAAAGGGTGTGTTTTGAAAAATGAAAAAGTGTATCTTGCATTTTCTTAAAAGAAATAGAGACAAATGATAGGAAAATATGGTAAAAAAATTGTGAATAGAATAAACATTTTTAAAAAATGATAATTTTTATTCAATGATATATGCATGGAATGGGGGCATAAATAAAAGTCTGACATTACTATATCTAAATTATTTTCAGATAAAACTCATGTAGTTTCTTAAATATTTTTTGTGTTGTTTTCTTTGAGATTTGACTTGGCTAATATATGTGACATTAATGTTGGTTTTATAAGGTTGTTACTTTAATGGCCATTTACTTCTCTCATTCTTTTTCCCAAAAAGTGTAGAAAGAGACTAATATAATTCATGTAGCATATGCATAACAATGTTCTTTGATTTTGCATATAGTGTTCTGTATTGTTTTTCCCAGTAAGTAATTATGTTTTTACAAATAAAGTCTCTAAAATACGTCTTTGTTCAACTGGGAAGAAACATTTTCTTCTTTGTTGTTCTTATGCTCTCTTTTTAAATTATATGTGCAATATAAAACAAGCCTTTGTTTTGACAAAGGGAAAGAGAGCATAGCTAAAGTAAAATACAAGAAGAAGTAAATTGCATGAGTATAAGAAAAGGCTAAACCAAAAAATGATTTATGGTCAAAAAGCTAGCAATTCTGGTGGAAAAAATGAGAAAGTGAAAGATGTGCATCACTCTTTTAGCAGAAAATAAAGTAAGATTCATTTCAATTGTATGGTTTTTGTTTCTATCCATAGAGATTAGTCAACAAATATGATTACAAATCTTATTGTGGACATCGATCCTAAGCACAAAAAGTTTGCAAAGGACAGCTTTCCAAAAGAACTACTTGCGCATGAGCTGGATCATGGTGTTCTTCTGAGTTATGACATGTTGAAAACTTGGTGAAGAAAATTTCAGAGTTAGTACGTACTATACATGTTGTTGCATTGAAAACATCTAAGCCTTGACATTCGGATATGAAATTAATTGCAATGTTAATAGGGTAGGTGAGTTCTCATATATAGCTTAATTCAATGTGAATAATTTAAGTACAAAATCAACTATTGCTCTAAAAAGCCATAAATATATTAAGAACTAAAACTGAAAACACTTCTTTATGGTACTCACATTTAATGTTTTTAATGCATCCACATCTAACTATTGTTTTTAGAGGAATCAGTATATTTCATACCAGTATCAACCAGTTCTCTAATAATTCTGCTGTGAACAATTGTTAGGAAAAAAGAGGGTAAAATTACTGCATAATAATTAAGGGTAAATTACCTGAGAATCTAATTTAATATGGCCTCTATGTTTTGGAACTGATACATCAGAACTGTTCAATTTAAAATTTGAAGAGATTAAGTTATTTTTAGGTGTAAATTACTTAATTTGTGTATTCTGTGAAACTGTATATTTATATATATATATATATATATATTCTAACAATTATAGTACATGTTAACATAATGGAGTTCAATTCATTGATTCAGAAAGGTCCCCACAAACCTGCATGGTGATGCATGCATATGGTCCAGGAAAATATGTTGGTATCAAGTTGATTGAAACTGGAAATAAATTGTGACATATTCGTACTTTTTTGGTTGTGAAGTATATGCAGTACAGAAAATGGGGACCAAAAGAAAACGTTGTGAATGTTTGCTTCTGTTAATGAATAGAGAATAATGGGTGTTCCCTATAGACGAGCCATGTTTCACCCTGGGTGACCTTCATCTTATAAATAAATAAACAAACAAATAGATATAGATATAGATATATAAATACTCTCTGTCCCAAAAATATCATAGATTAGTCTAAGTTTTACTTCGATAATATATATATAATGAATCAGTTTATGAAATATATGACATATAATCAAAGTAAAATCAAAGTTTAAGAAAAATAATGCTAACATTATTTGTGATGTTGTGTATAAGTTATTATGCAGGTTTTCTTTTTTCCTTTTTTCTTTCTCTCAGCTACCAAATCTTCTCATTTATTCAATTTGGTCACGTCACGTCCTTCTCACTGCATGTACTGAGGTCCATCTCTGAAAATGGCCGCGTAAAATCGAATCTTACTTCTCTATGCAATTTGAACCAGCTCGTGTGTGCTAACAGTACTTCTTTCAACCCTATTTGCATTCAGAATTATCCACTAAACAAATGAATTGCATTAGGGGTAATTTCAGAAAAGTAACATGAAAATGAAACCAGATCATACATGTCTATTCATCAAGAGAAATTACTTGTTCTGGACTGTAAAATTCTTTAAATTGATATTCAAATGATGGAGAAGAAGTTCAAATCTCTATAGTGACATCATGTACTACCAAAAAATTTTTATTACTCATGAAATATTTTTGAATTTTTTTTGAAAAGAAATTAGTTATCTATTAAATATTTTCTATAGATTTATTTTTATGAAAATTAAATTTTTTATAAATTTGTTTGTAAAATTTTTTTTTATGGATTTATTTGTGGAAAATTTCTCATGGATTTGTTTGTAGAAAATTTTCCATAAAATTTTTGTGATTTTTTTGTGAAAAATTTCCTACTAGCTCTTTACCCACAAATTTCCCACCACCACAAATTTGTAGATAAAAGACTAATAAGAAATTTCTTACAAAAAACCACAAAAGTCCATGGGAAATTTCCCACAAACAAATCCATGGGAAATTTTTCATAAACAAATCCATAGAAAACTTTTTCATAAACAAATTTATAAAAATTTTCCCACAGATAAATTTATAATGTGGAAAATATTAAATGGGTAATTAATTTTTTTTCAAAAAAAAAAATCCGTGAAAAATATTTTATGGGTGATAATTTTTTTTATAGTAATACATTATGAAACAAGAAAAATGTTATATATATATATTTGTTTTAGTGATGGATTTTAAAAGAAAAATTAATAGAAAAAATAAATTACAATATTTATAAAAAAATATTATAAATTTTCATAAAGTATATAACTTTATGATATAAATTAAAAATATTTAAATTTGTACAAGTTATAAATGTCTTTTATACATTTTCATACTTTCAAATATTGCATAAATTTTTCATTGTCAATACTAAAATTAATTTAAAAAATAAATATATAATTGGATATGTAATATATAATATGTAAAGATTTTTTTTCTTATGATAAGTGTGTGCATTAAACCCTAAATTAATTTACAAGTCATAATTAAATTAAATTTATGTTTAATCTTAATTATTTAGTTAAATGTTTATTTATTTATTTTGGTGTAAAATGTTCAAATTAAATTTGGATTTCATTTGAATTACATTGTATTAAAATTTACTATATTTTGAAATCAAACTAGTTTAAACTAAATTTAATTTTAAATAGAAATGATATGATAAAATTTAAGATTAACAAATTTGAAGTTTGATCATATTTGAAAAGTTTTATAATTTATTGATGAATGTAGTGTGTTGATAATTACTCTGTGAATAGAGTTTTATTAGCATATTTAAAATATAACTAAAGTTTTAATTTAATTTGAGATTATATGATGGAAGTTGGGGTTTAGAATTATTGTTTTCGTGAAAAATTTAAAGTTTAAAAGTTATGATCTTAGTAATTTTTTTCTCTAGTGAGGAATCTTTCTTCAAGTAATATTAAGTCCGAAAGTTAACAACTTTGAGTAATGAAACATATCTTAAACAAAGTGTAACATAATGGAATATAGTTCAAACGAGAAGATCGAAAAAGAGTTTTCCTAAATTTACATAAAGAAATATTATTTAGGAAAGAAAATCACTTTTAAGTAATATTTTTTCATATATGTAAATAAATTTTTTTAATTGTTAAATAAATTTTAAATATTTTTTATTATAATTTTATAAAATAATTTTTTTAAATTACTTAAAATAATTGAGTATTGAAAATATTTTTTTTATTGCAACGTATTTATAGGATTAAAAAAAATTATATATTTTATTATGTATTGTTTGTATGTAAGTGATGGAAAGTTATATGATTGAAATGAATAATGATAATAAGATAAATTATATAATAAGGTGGTTTATAATTAGTGATGTTTTAAAAAATGGGATATTCTATAATAGAAATGAGTTTTAAGTTTAATTTAATCTCATAAATCAACTTATGAGATGAAGTTTGCACCCAATTTATATACATTAATTTGATTATATCATTAAGTGATGTGAGATTTTTAACCTTATTTTAAGATAGAATACTTACTATTATTAATCGTTAATCAATAAAATTTCATTTTATATTTAAATACCTAAATGATGTAAAAAAAATTTTTAACTCTATAAAAATATAAAAATAAAATAAAAATAACTTTGCTAAACTAATTTAAATTAAAATCCTAAATCTCAAATTGAAATAAGAAAATAATAAAATATTTATCTAGTAAATACTAAAATATATAATAAAATCATAAGTATGAAATATTAAGAAAAATAATTAATAAAGAACTAAATAAAATTAAGAAAAAATTATTATTTAAAATGAAAAAAAATAATTTAAATAGAAGATAAAATAATTTAAATAAAAGATGAAAAGTACGGAAAAAATGAATTAAAATAAAGATTAATATATAATAACGAAATCTTAATTATAAAATTTCTTAAAAAAAAAAATTTTAAAATATGTCTAGTAAAATAAAAATTATAATAGAAAATATTAAGATTTTTTAAAATAAAATTAAAAAATAAAATTATATTTTAATAAGATTTGTGTTTCAATTTTGATTTGAATGAATCTGAAACGTTAAATTATAATTTAAATTAAATGGTTCGATTTAAATAAATAAATAAATAATAAAAAATATTCAATTATTTCTTTGAATTCGAAATATTCCTAATCTAAACTTAATCCAATAAAGCTTTTTAAAATTCATCAAATCTTAAAGTTTTTTTTTAAAATTCATCAAATCTTGTTGATTTCATGATGTCTGAGATAAGGAATATATTTCATCTAATTACTAAAATTTTTGTATTATAATTTTTGTAAAACAAATTAATATAATTTAATATAAATTATTTTTTTATAGTAATTATGTGTTTAAATATGAGCTGATGATATTATAGATAAAAAACAGTATTCAAGACAATTTCAAAAGTAAAAAGAAAGAATTTATTTACCTAAATTTTAAAAAAAAAAGTATTACATGTGTTTCAAGAAAAAAAAAACCTAATGACCTATATGGAGTTTGATTGAATTAGAAGTTTTCTATATTTTTATGTTAGATTCAATATAATCCAATTTAATCTTAAATGTTTTAGATTAATTGGTTTAAATTTTTTGAATTTTTTATTTTATTTTAAACATTTTTATTAAAAAATAAAAAAATAATAACTATTAATTATTTTATTTAAATTTTTTAATTAGATTAAATCATGAGTCACGTATACTAAATCTATCATTTAATTTTCAAAAAATTGAATCAATTAATCAAAATAAATTTTATTAAACATAAAAGCTAAATCAATTTATTTAAATGTGATTGAGTTAGTAGATCACCTAATCAATATCCTTTTATCATATGTAAAAAATAAATATAAAAATAAGTTATATTAATTACAGGAAATAAATAATAATGTGTAATATAAAGGTTGTATTAAATTTATTCTTTGAACTTTCAATAATTAATGTATAATAAATAGTTATTTCAACCTTTGAAATGGGAAGAAATTGTTTTGTGTTGTGACTACGAAGTGAAGAGAGAAAATTTGGTGGATGAATGTGAATGTGAAGGATAAGGGAGAAAAAGGAGAGTAGTGGGGCATTATCTTAAAAACTGTCCTTCAACTGCTCATAGTCCCACTCACACTGCTCCTTCTTCATTTCAAAATGGTACCACCTTCAATATCTCATCTCTATCATTTCTTAGGTTCCCTAGATGAGGTTTACACTTCACTTATATACTATAATTTGACCTCATTTTTAGTCAATATGCGATTTTTCCAATACCTTCCCCTCACGTCGAAGAGTCATTCTCAACTTAAACGTGAGCCATTAACAGGTGACCCAATCTAGGTCCAACTATCTTGCTAATAATCAAGACTCTACATAGCGGTCCGTTAACAACTCTCTTAACAATCAGGACTCCTCAAACTATGTAAAAGAGGATCATAATCTATTAACAGGTGGCCTAATCTAGGCTCAACAATCTTGTCAACCTGGCTCTGATACCATGTAAAAAGTTATTATAGGTCTAACTCACCCTCAAAATCGGTTAAGCAGCTGAGATTTACACCTTACTTATATACTAAGTTAGAAAGTGATTATGTGTCTAACTCATCTTCAAAACCAGTTCAGCAGGTGAAGTTTACACCTCACTTATATACTATAATTCGATCTCATTTTTTGTTAACCTGAAATTTCCCCAAAAATCCATCATTTTTTTTCTCTTTTTTCTTAACCTTCGTTATTAGGTTTTATATATTATTTTACTTTTTTTTTTTCTCATTACATATCATTCTTTTTTTTAATATTAATTTTATTAAGTATATCCTCTCTAACTTACCAATTGACATATATTTTTATCATTTATTATTATTTTTCAACAAATATTTATCAACTCTAAGCAATAAATAATTGTAGGAATAATTTATTATTAATTTTCAATGAGTATTTATCAACTCTAACCACTTAACTTTAAGATGACTTGATATAAAAAATAAAATAATTTTAAACCTTCAAAATAATTAATTATTAAAATATGTTATAAATAAATTATCTCATCAAGATAAAATAAAATAAAATAAAATAATAATTTAATTCTATTTTAATTATATTTTTATATTTTTTATTAATTTGAACGTCAAAGAATAAATACTTTAAATATCTTCAAATTTAAATAAACTAAATATTAAAAAAATTAAAAATATGTTTATAAAAATTGAAGTTGATGATTTTTAAAAGTTAAAATCTAAGGTAAATTTTGTTTAACTATTGAAACTAAATAAGTAACTAAATTTTAAATTTAACAAGATTTTAGTCTCCTTAATTTTTTTAGTTTATTAATTTTATTTTATTTTTAGAAAATCAAATAAATATGGTCGTTCTAGTGATTCTTTTTATATCGGAAACACTCATATCGTTATTTTTTATATGATGTTGAGCTATTTTTTATTAATTTAACATATAAAATAAGTAGAAATTTTAGAAGTTGAAGTTTGAAAGATTTAATATATAAGATTAGGATTTGCAAAAATGGAGTGATTTATTTAATAGTTTTTAGTAAAATTAAAAAAACCGATTAACCAACTCAATTTGTGGAAAATTTAAGTAAAAAAGGAAAACAAATTATTTACTACAAAATATAATAAACTATCAAATAATTCGGATTAAGTCAGCCTAACCTAATCTTATGTATTATTATAAAAATAAAAAATTCTGATCCAATCTAACCTATATTTTAAAATTCATTATAAATTCAAGTTTAGTCTCATTCTTCATTTCACCAATAAATTAATTGATTATTTTGATTTATTTAAATTTTTGTATGAAAAGTTAAAAAATTAAAAGAAATATTTAAATAAAATAATATAAAATATATATTTATTAAATTTAAGTTATATTAATAAAATTAATTTTAATATTAGATATAATAATTTTATATATAAATTATAATATATATATATATATATATATTAAATATAATTATTATTTTATGAAACAGAGTAATCTTCCCTAAACCCAATTAAACATTAAGTTAAATAGATTGGGTAAAAAAATGGTTTTAATATGGTTTTTTTATCTGATTTAATCTATTTTGGAGCTTTTCGAATTTGATCTATTTTATCATATATATATATATATATTCCCTTACTTCTTATATTTAACATACAAATATGAATTAAGTAAAGTATATAAATATTAATTACATAATGGTTTTAAGGAAGTTACATTTTTTCAAACCTTACAAAGTGTATATAATGTTCTTGGTGGGCCTCAGTGTTTTCTTTAGCCCGTTCGTATCTAAAAATTTGGCCCAAACTAGAAGAAAGGCCCAAAAATTAATGATGACGGCTATAAATGAGTTAAGAAGATCCGTTTCCTGACCCAAAACAATACTCTGTTTTATTGGGTTGTGGATCAGTTACTTGGACTAGTAAAATATTGGCCCAAACTAGAAGAAATGTGTATTCCCAAAATAAGAAAAATCATGATATTTCTTGGAACACTCCCATAAAATTATTGTGCATTCCAAAAAATATTTTTAACATTTTGAGAGGATATAAACTGTAAACTAATCCCAGTTATCTGTCTAATTTTATTTCTTTACTTATTTAATATATTGTATGATTTTATTTTAACATAATTAGTATTTTAATCCATGTAAATATGGAGAATATTTTTATACTCAATAGTTTAATTATATAAATTATACTCACTTTAATTTTTCAATAAACTGATTGGACTGAACTCTTCTTTATTCTTTCAATTTCTCATTATCGTTTATAGATTTAAAATCTGATAGAATCTTAGTAACATTTTCTTGAAATGAATTAAAAAAAAATTATATAAAAAAATTATTTTAATATTTTATTTATAAAATTTTAAAAAATAATTAAACTTTAAAACATTCATTTTTCACCGTCATAGTTATGAGGAGGATTTCAACACATTTGATTAAGTTGATATTGTGAGGTAGAATAATCTCACTATACATATTATTTTTAACATTTATATTTGAATGATTTTTTCAATTCAAATCTTAAAAACGAGACAAAATTTTAAATGAAATAATGAAAATCGAATAAAATAGAAAATCGAAACAATGAAACAAAATAATTGGATTGGAACATATTACAAATGTAGTTTTGTTAAACATATTTTTAAAACCAATTCTTTAACCATTAGAATATCTATTTAAATATTACAAAATACTGCCACCTCATAACATTACACCAATTTCTAAAATTTTGTTCAATCCAAATACTAAAGGAAACTAAATTAGTAAAAAAAAAAAACATGATTTGAAAAATTAAATAAAAAAGTTACACATTTCAAAACAAAAAATCATTAAATATGTAAAAAAAGATGCATAAATGAGTGGAACTAACATAACATTTAATAAGTGCAGAATATGAATGGCTTCAAATGATTGCTATTTGTGAATATGTTGAAGAGAGAAAGCATGGAAGCTTAATAAACAATAATTGCAGGCTTTTGAGATTAAATTTGAAAGGAAACCCTGAAATATGAATGATGATGATGATTGAATGCATCTTCTCCAACCAACCAACCCTTCATGGCATGCTTGGTTTCATCTTTTGAAATCCACTCTTCATAATCACCCATAAAAGATGCACACACAACACAACTTAACTTTATTAATTAAGCAATTAATTATTTGTGTAATTTGAGTTAAGAATTGTACTATGTGTGTTGTGATTAGATTCTCTAATTGAGTGTTGAATTAGTATTATATTAATTGATGGAGCAATTGAGTGTTGGGTTATATCCACGAGAAGTCTTGTCTAACATCAAAAGTGACTCAGTTATGGCATTTCACAACTTTTTGTAAAGAAAACATCCAAAAGCTTCTTTAGAACAACAACTCAGAAATCTTGTTCCTCCTTCTTTTGCCATCAGAAGATTATCAAATACAAACAACATAACTTTCATCTTCGTCTTCTTCATTTTGATTATTAAAATATTTATTAATAAAAAGTTGATTTTAAACCTAATTTAATTTGTAAAATTAATTTAAAAAAAAAATAAAATTTATTTTATATATATTAATTTAATTATATCATTTTATATATATTAATTTAATCATATAGTATATTTAATATTTATTTTTTTTATTTTTAAATTAAAAAAATGTAAATTTTAGATTTTTTAACTTTTGAAAAAAAAATGTAATAAATTCTTATAGAAAATAAAATAAATTTGTGTTTTTTAAACACTAAAAAACTAAATTGATTATTCTTTATCATATTTAATAAAAAAAGTATAGGATTAAAATTTCTTTTTTTTTTTCATTTAAAAAAAATAATGTAAAAAAACCTTTAGAAATAAGAATTTAAAAAAAAAAAAAAGTTAAAGAAATCAAAACTCTAAAACTAACATAATGACTCAAAAATGATAAAATCATCAGTTTTATTCTCACTCACTTTACTGTTCATTATCTCTCTCTTGTGTCATTTACTGTTACAAACGATTTCCCTGCACGTTTCTGTGCGTTTCTGTTTTCTGTTTTGTTTTCTATTATTAGACTTTGTATTATATATATTTCTGTAAATCTACACTCAAGAATACACGAGAATTTTTTTTCTTCTTTCCATTATGTACTTTCATCATCCTCATTCATCTCTGTTTTGGTGTTTCGTCTGGTGTAAAAGTGATACAGTGATGCGATTATGCAGAACCAGGTTATATGTGTTTAATTTTACCATAAATCTTGTTATGGTATCAGAGCTCTTCAATTGAAGAGCTCTGTTGCACACTCTCATCTATACTTTGTTTCTTGTCAATCTTTTACTTTCTTGTTTCCTATTTTTCTATTATCATGGCAGAAGATCAAAATATACTGCCACACAGTTTTCTTTACTTGCATCCAAGTGAGAACCCTGCTACAACATTGGTTTCTCCCGTGCTTGAACCTGGAAATTACCACTCATGGAGCAAATCCATGATCACTGCTTTAAGTGCTAAGAATAAGGTGGAATTTGTAAATCGTGGTGCACCACAACCGTCCAAATCCGATTCTAATTACTCTGCATGGAATCGTTGCAACAATATGGTTGTTTCATGGCTTGTTCATTTTGTCTCTCTTCCTATTAGACAAAGTGTTCTATGGATGGACAAAGCAGAAGATATATGAAATGATTTAAAGTCTAGATATTCTCAAGGAGACTTGCTTCGTGTATTAGATTTGCAGATGGAAGCATATTCTTTAAAGCAAGGAGATCAATCTGTGACTGAGTATTTTACAAAATTGAGAGTCATATGGACGAATTGGACAATTTCAGACCAGACTCCATCTGCATTTGTCTAACTAAGTGTTCTTGCAATGCCTTTGATATTATCAGCCAAAGTAAGAAAGAAGATCAGGCCATGCAATTTTTTAGAGGATTAAATGATCACTATAGTAATATAAAATCTCATGTCCTGCTCATGGACCCTATTCCATCCATTTCAAAAATATTCTCTCTGGTTGTTCAGCAGGAACGCCAATTATCTAGTAATAATTTCATTGGCCACACTAGGAACATTCCTTCTGGATCCAGTCAGTCCAGCAATTCTTGTAGTTATTGTGGCCGTGCAGGTCATAATGAGACTGTTTGTTACAGGAAACACGGGTTTCCTACCAATCAAGAAAACAAAAGCTACAAGAATCCTACAAATCGAAAAGTTTGCATTCATTGTGGTAGAATTGGCCACACTATTGAAGTTTGCTATAAGAAACATGGCTACCCTCCAGGACACAAATTACACTCTGACACAAATTACACTTTGATAAGTATCAGTCAATAAACAATGTAGTAGGACAGAACAGTGAAGTCTCTAATGAAGATCATCATAGAAGTGAGGATATCAAGATTTCACCGCAACAATATCAAAAGCTATTAAATCTTCTCCAGAACCACGATGATAAGTCTTCGTCCCAAGTCAACCAGATTGGCTCCATCACGGTTCCTTCCACACAAACAGCAGGTTCTCAAACAGGTATAAACGGTCTTATCAGAAGCATCAACAACACATCATGGATTATAGATTCAGGAGCCACAGATCATGTGTGTACTTGTCTAGATAATTTTTTCTCTTATAATATCATTAAGCCAATTAATGTTAATTTACCAAACGGTCAAAGCGTTAAAGCAACCCATTCTGGAATTGTGAAACTGTCTGATAAAATTGTTCTGACTGATGTTCTGCACATACCTTCTTTTACTTTCAATTTAATCTCTATCTCTAAATTGACTGCATCATTGCATTATCAACTCATATTTTCTTATTCCCATTGTTTTATACAGGACTTGAGATCAAAAGAGAAGATTGATTTAGTTGAAATAAATGCTGGAGTGTATACTTTAAACATTGATGCTGTTATTCATCCCACTGCTTGCACTTCCTTGACTGAACCTCACAGCAGCATTAAGAAAATTGACCTTTGGCACTTTCGTATGGGTCATTTATCGAATGAGAGACTCAATTGCATGAAACTTTGCTATCCATATATACAGTTTGATGAAAATTTTGTTTGTAATACTTGTCATCTTGCTAAGCATAAAAGACTTCTCTTTCCTCTGAGCAATTCTTATGTTGCCAACCCTTTTGATTTAATTCACATGGACATATGGGGACCTTGTTCAGATATCTCTATGAATGGTTTTAGATACTTTCTCACTGTTATAGATGATCATACTCGTTATACTTGGATCTTTTTTATGGCTAGTAAATCTGAAACTCACACACACATTGCTAATTTCGCTTCTGAAGTTGAAAATAAGTTTAATAAGAAAATCAAGGTTATTAGGACTGACAATGGTATTGAGTTCAACATGAAAAATTTCTTTGCTTCTAAAGGAATAATCCACCAAACCACTTGCATTGAGACCCCTGAATAGAATGGCATAGCTGAAAGGAAACATCAACATTTTTTAAATGTTTCCCGTGCCTTACTTTTTCAATCCAATTTGCCTGTATCTTTCTGGGAATATGCTATTCTACATGCTGCTCACTTAATTAATTGCATACCTACACCTTTCCTTAATAATGTATCTCCTTTTGAAAAATTGTATGGGAAGGCTTGTAACATTAGCAACCTCCGTGTGTTTGGCTACTTATGCTATAGCAGCACTCTCATTGCTGGTAGAAAAAAGTTTGACACTAGAGCTAGTCCTTGCGTGTTTATTGGCTTTAAACCACATGTCAAAGGTTACCTAATTTTCAATTTAAATAAACATAAAGCTGAAGTCTCTAGAAATGTGACGTTTTATGAAAATAATTTTCCTTATCCCAAACATTCTACTGATAATATTAGTATTTCTTTGCCTACTAGGCATAATCACTCTTACAGTGACGTAGATCTTGAAGATCCTGCAGCAGAAGAAGAAAATACTAACTCAACAGACAGTGATCCTGTAGCAGAAGAAGAAAATACCCAACTCAACAGACAATGATGCTGATATAAGGATTGAACCAAGACGCTCAAATAGAGTTAGACATCCACCATCATATTTGGAGGATTTCCAAACCAATCTCTTGACTGCTTCAAATTCTGCAAAAGGTTCGAATTATCCCATTGAAACTTTTATGTCATATAATTCAATTTCAAATTCCTATCATAACATGATTATGGTTGTCTCTGCAAATACTGAGCCTACCACCTATGAGGAAGCTTCAAAAGATGAACGCTGGAACCATGCCATTAATGAAGAAATCAAAGCTCTTGAGTCTAATCAAACTTGGTCTCTCACTCATCTCCCGCTGACAAAGCTGCCATAGGATGTAGGTGGATTTATAAAATCAAATATAAATCAGATGGCTCTATAGAAAGATACAAGGCCAGACTTGTAGCAAAGGGATATACTCAACTTGAAGGTTTGAATTTCATTGATACATTCTCCCCTGTTGCCAAGCTTACTACTGTGCGTGCTCTTCTTGCTGTAGCTGTAATCAGTAACTGGGAATTGAGGCAATTAGATGTTAATAATGCCTTTCTTCATGGTGATCTACATGAGGAAGTGTACATGAAGCTCCCACCAGGTCTGACTATTAGCAATCCTAATCTTGTGTGCAATCTGCAACATTCACTCTATGGCTTAAGACAAGCCAGCCGACAATGGTATGAAAAATTGTCCGCTTTTCTCACTCAGCATGGCTACAAACACTCCAGTGTAGATCATTCTTTATTTCTCAAATTTATTGCACAAACCGCTGTTGCTCTTATCGTCTACGTAGATGATATCATTCTTGCTGGGAACAACACTGATGAAATCAAACATATCACCAATCTTCTGGATCAGACTTTTAAAATAAAAAACTTAGGTAACCTCACCTATTTTCTTGGACTGGAGATAGCTCGTAGCAGTACAGGTATTCACCTCAATCAAAGGAAATACACCATTAATGTTCTCAAAAACATTGGAATGTTAGGCTGTGCTCCTGCTCCTACTCCAATGGCTCACAACTTTCGTTCAAAATCTTCTGACAGTGTTAAGCTCAATGACGAAGAGACTACCTCTTACAGAAGGTTAGTGGGTCGTCTTCTCTATCTCACCAATACGCATCCTGACATATGTTATGTTGTGCACCACTTGAGCCAATTCGTTGCTACTCCTACTCTTGATCATAAACGTGCTCTCTACCGGATCCTACGATACCTTAAAAATCAACCTGGCGCTGGTATTCTTCTAGAAAACAAAGGAATTATACAAATCAAGGCCTTTAGTGATTCAGACTGGGCCTCCTGTCTTGTCTCTAGGAAATCCATTACTGGTTATTTGATTTATATTGGTAACTCTCTTGTTGCTTGGAAAGCTAAAAAGCAGCAGACTGTTTCAAGAAGTTCATCTGAAGCAGAGTGCTGTGCTCTTGCATCCACTGCATGTGAAATTCAGTGGCTCACCTACATCATGGAGGATCTTCGTGTTGCTTATACTAGACCTGCATTGATTTATTGTGATAATCAATCGGCTATTCGTATGGCTTTCATTCAAGTTTTACATGAAAGAAGCAAACACATTGAGATTGATTGCCATATAATACGTGACAAGATCATTGATGGATTAATCAAATTGCTCCCCATAAGATCCAACATGCAATTGGCTGATATTCTCACGAAACTCCTTGCTTCTGCCCAATTCAATCAGTTATACAACAAGCTGGGAATAATCAACATATTCTCAGCTTGAGGAGAGGGTGATAAAATCATCAGTTTTATTCTCACTCACTTTACTGTTCATTATCTCTCTCCTGTGTCATTTACTGTTACAAACGATTTTCCCGCGTGTTTCTGTGCATTTCTATTTTTAGTTTTTCTGTTTTGTAGGGTTTAAGTGATACAAACAACATAACTTTCATCTTCGTCTTCTTCATTTTGATTATTAAAATATTTATTAATAAAAAGTTGATTTTAAACCTAATTCAATTTATAAAATTAATTTTTAAAAAAAATTATTTTTATTTTATATATATTAATTTAATTATATCACTTTATATATATTAATTTAATCATATAGAATATTTAACATTTACTTTTTTTATTTTTAAATTAAAAAAAATGTAAATTTTAGATTTTTTAACTTTTGAAAAAAGAATGTAATAAATTCTTATAGAAAATAAAACAAATTTGTGTTTTTTAAACACTAAAAAACTAAATTGATTATTCTTTATCATATTTAATAAAAAAGTATAGGATTAAAATTTCTTTTTTTTTTTCATTTAAAAAAAATAATGTAAAAAAACCTTTAGAAATAAGAATTTAAAAAAAAAAAAAAGTTAAAGAAATCAAAACTTTAAAACTAACAAAATGAGTAAAAAATGATAAAATCATCAGTTTTATTCTCACTAACGTTTTCTATTTTGTTTTTTACTATTAGACTTTGTATTATATATATTTCTGTAAATCTACACTCAAGAATACACGAGAATCTTTTTTCTTCTTTCCATTATGTATTTTCATCATCTCATTCATCTCTGTTTTGATGTTTTATCTGGTGTAAAAGTGATACAGTGATGCAATTATGCAGAACCAGATTATATGTATTTAATTTTACCATAAATCTTGTTATTAATCATGATGATGTTTAAATCACTCGATATAATTCTAATAACTATACGTACAGAGATTAACATAAAATCAAATAATTGTAAATATGTAATCTTATTAAAATGAAATTGATGGATCAAGTTATCTAATTTTTATAAATTAATGTAGTATACTTAAAAAAAACTATTCAATAACATTGCATTAAAAAAATGTATATAACTAATTATTAAATAAAAGATTTCCTAATTCTTTAACAGATCATTTCATTAAAAAAAACACCTTTAATTTTAGTTATCATATACAATTGGAATGTAAAATTATTTTTTGATTAAGTATGTTTTAGTCCTGTATTTTTTTTAATTAATTTTTATTTTTATATTTATAGATATATTAATTGATCTTTTAATCTTTAAAAATATATTATTTTAATTATTTTTATATCTAATGATGATTTTTTTATTTTTAAATATTTTATAAAATTTAAATTTATTATTATTATTATTATTTAAATATAATATTTAATATTTATTATTATAAATTTAATAAAATAATTAAATTTACATACTTTTAAAAATTGTAATATTTTTTGTTGTTGTCTTTATGAATTTTTACATAATTTTTTAAAATTAAATATAAAAGTTAAATGTCATTTGATTTGGTGTTGGATTTAATTTAATATCAAATTAAAATTAAACTAAATTAATATTTTATGATTTAATATTGTTTTTATTATAACAAAAATGTAAAAAATTAATAAAAATATTATTAAATATTTATAAAAAAAATACTAAATAAAGAAATATAATATCTTCTTTTAGATGATTATTATTATTATATTTATAATTTTAACTTTATTTTACATTATACATAAATTATATAATCTTATAATTAAAAATTATAATACAATTTTTTTATTATATTTTAATATATATATATACATATATTATAAATATATAATTAAAATAAAAAATAATAGTTAAGAATCATACTTTTATTTATATATATTATTAGTGATGAATTAATTCTAAAAATATTAAATTATATTTAAATGTAATAAATGATTTAATTTAATATTTTATTTTCAATTTAAATTAAATTATATGATTACAAAAAATCTAGAAAAAGTTTATTTTTAATAATTTTGTTAATTGATTTGATTTTGAATAGCAAATTTGTAGATAGTGTATGAGTTTAACTACAACCTATGAAATTATAAATTAGTATTTGATAATGTTGAAGAGAAAATAATAATTACAGATTATTTGTTGTCTTAATTAGGCATAAACCAATGATTACTAATTAGGCATGACCACACTTTGTGGACCATAGAGGATGCATATGCACGCGTGATCCCTTTTTTTCTTTCTCTCGCTAATCCATTTCTCAATTTTAATACTATTTTCACTTTTTTTCATTTTTTTCTTCTCTCTTTACCAAACTTACATCTCATTGCATTGTTTTATACGGAAGAAGGGTGAAATGATTTTGAGTAATTTGATTTTTCCATATTATATATTTTTAATTTATCAATAATAATTTTTTTATTCAATTATGCTTCGAAATTTTATCGATTCACAGTAGAAAATATACTTATAATTACATTTAACATTTAAATTAGTAATATGTTTTTTATAATATTAATTAAAAATAAGAAGAAAAAAAATTAATATGATAATTTTTCATATTTATAATATTATTTTATGAATAATAAATTTTATTTTATCTAATGAACTTTGTCTAATAAGATTTCCATTACATATCAATTAATACAGATTATATATATATATATATATATATATAATATATATAACCAAAATATTTTTAAATAAATTAAATACTTTTTATATATATTTTTCGAAAATATCTTATCTTAGTCTTTTTTATTTTAATTCTATCAATATTATTAGTAAAAAAAATATTAGATAACATTGTAAGAAAAAAAAAATAAAACAAAATAAAAAATGTAATAAATTATAAAATAACTCAAAAAATTTAAATTTAAATATATAATTTTATATTTAAATACAATAAATAGTTTAATTTGATATTTTAAAGTTTTTTATTTAAATTTTGAAAATTTGAATCCAATCATACAATTTAAAAATAAATAAATTTTAAATGATTTTTAATTATTTGTTTTATCAATTCAGTTTTGAATTCTCTTACTCCTATACTATAATATTCTTATTCATTCTTAATATATTATATATCACTTAAAAGAACATATAGTCAAAATCTTGTAATTCATGTACCTCTTTAAATTAAGATTAATAAGTGATAATTACTTTTATTACTAGAGTTGCACTAGAAATAATAGGGTGAGTGAGTATTTATGGATAGGATTGAACTATGGTGATAAGTTTATATAGACTTAATATTAATGTTAAAAAATTAATGGAAGAAAAATAGTTAATATTAATGTTATGAAAGAAGTAATGATGAAATATAAAAAATTTGTTTATTATTATTATTATTAGTATTATATTAGTACTGGATTCAAGTCTAATTCATTTTTATAAAACTGGTTCAATGGAATGAGGTTTGCATTATTTTATAAATCTTAATTCTAATTTGACTTTATTTCTTGATGATGTGAGATCTCCAACACACCATCCTCGCATCGAGAGTCCCCAAACTTGATGTAAGACTAAAAATTTATGGATGATCGGGTAATAGTAGTTCGATATCGGTCTGAAAATTTTTTGAGTAATTTGATAATGTTTCGAGAATTTTATTAAAATATATTCTGATAGCATACTAATATCATATTATATTAGTAATGAATTTAAGTCTAATTCATCTTCATAAAATCAGTTTAATAAAATGAGATTTATATCACTTTATAAATTTTAATTTGAGCTTACCTCTAAATAATAATAATATGAGATTTTCAACCATTATCATAAATTGAATTTTACATTGAAAATTTTGTTTGAAATTGATTTATTTTTAATCGATCAAATAATCTTACCTATTAATTTGTTAAATGAGAAATAATTTGATGTATTTTCATCATACTTTTTTCTCTTTCACTTTATATTTTAATTTTAAAATTAAATACTTTTTTAAATTATTAAATATCATTCTTAAGTATTCGATAGAATTTCGACAATTGGAAACTTTGATGAAGATTAGGCTGAAAACACTACAAACCAAACGATAGTAAAGAACATTTTGAGTACTCTTTGCCCAAGAAAATTGGAATCATACTTAGAAAATCTTATGAATAATACAATAAAAGAGTTTAAGACTTTAAGTAAAAAAAAGATGTACTTAATGAGTTTTGATAATATAAAAATATGATTAAGAGTTAAGATTATTATATAAATATATTTACGTAACATCACTCGTATTATTTTTCTTCTGTCTCTAATTTCTCTTGCAGTCGTTTTCCATGTAACTAATTGTCTGCCCAGAAAAGGATATTATTGAATGAATGAATGATCGTAATAAAATGGCCCGCATATTTAATTTTGGTAAGTTCAACTAAGATCATAATAAATTATTATTATTTTTTTCAATGTACTTCTTTGTTAAATAAATATATTAAAAGTTTTACGACCCAAAAAAAATATATTAAATTTACTCCTACAGGATCAGTTACTATTAAAAAAAACCTTACTTATCTCCTAAAAGAATTACATGTAGGTACCCTTTTATAGGTGAAATATTGAAGATCACAACCTTGCTATCTTCGATTGCGCATAAAATAACAAACCTGAATCAGGGGAAAGGAAAATGATAGATGTAGACTTGCAAAATAATATACACCTTAATAATATCTATTTTTTTAATATTTTTTTTAAATATATATTTTGTTGAAGAAATATCAAATACTAAAATTGAGACTTAAGTTTTTAAGATGAATTAAGTTCGTAATAAATTTTTATATAATATAAAAAAGATCTGATTAATAATAACAAAATTATATGTTTAAATTGAATCATTTGTTAATATACTAAACCTTAATTAATAGGTTGTTAGGTTTAGATTGGGACACATGTTAATAAATTATGATCTTTTTTATTAGTGTGAAAAGTTCTGATTGTTAACAAAGTTGTTAACATAACTCTATATAGAACTTTGGTTGTTAGTAAAGTTATTGGACCTAAATTCAGTTATCTATTAATGAGTTAAGTTCGAGTTGAGAATGCTGGTTGACAAATTGTTAAACCTAAATTGAGACACTTGTTAATAGATTATAATCTCTTTTACATGATTTGAAGAGTCTGATTGTTAACTAAATTGTTAACAAAACGCTATATAGAACTCTGGTTGTTAATAAAATTATTAGACTTAAATTGAATCATTTAAATCATGTTTGAATTGAGAATATCTTATCGTAAAGAAGAGTTTTGAAGATGAGTTAGACTCGTAATTATTTATTACATATTTTAAAAAATATTAATTGAATGTTTTAAAAAAATTGAATATATATATATATATTTATTATTATTGTATAAAAATATGGGGTAAATGATTATAGTGTAAAAGTAGATTATTTTCTTTTGAATATGTACAAGATACTTGTATTATAGAAGAAAGTCTAAAATTCATAATAAATAATCCATTCAAATGGGGTGAATGAATAGTAATTAAAAATAATAAAATTACACATTATTGATGTAACAAAAAATTTATAAACAGATAAAAAATCATCAAACCAGAGATATAATCTCTGAAAAAGAAAATGAAATAAGTAAAAGAAGTATTCATTTGAAATTTAATTGGAGGACTCACTTTTAATTTTTATATTATTATTTGATTGATTTGTTAACATAGATAAAGTACACCTCATACTTTAGGGTTAGCACTTTCTTCGAATCATATGATAGATTAAGAACTAGTTGATGGAGATTCATAATTGAGTATCTAAAAACTTAATAATAATTAGGAAAAAAAAGTTATAAGCTAATGTGCAAGAGTGATGATATTTTATAATTAGTGTACTGAGAAAAGTTAATATCAATCAATCCCTGATTGAATGAATTAGATGGTGTACGAACATATTAATATGCATGTGCCATGGTCACTTCAAAATTTTTTTTTTTTTTTATGATATTATATATATTAAATAATTTTATGGCTACCGTTTGCAAAAATTGCAATCAAAGCCCTCTAAACATATTCATTTCTAATAAAATCATCATATGTGAGTTCAGCGTACCAATCTACATTTGAAAGACAAACTAAAAATATTATTTTAAAATATAAAATTTCATCTATTTAAAATTCTAACTGTTAAAAAAAGTATTTATAAAAATGTAACATTTTTAAGCCAAGGGACATTTTTCTATAAATTTAGGATGAAATAAATATAATTGATTGTGTAAAATTTTATATAATTTTAATAAATAATAAATAAATTTATATATTTTTACTTATTTATCCTTTATTTAATTTAAATAATTTCGCTTTTTACTAATTTTTTTTTTAGTCTTTCAAATTTATTTTCCAATTCAAACAGAGACAATTCTACTGGTCGAACTTCATTTTATTATTTGCTATTAAATACTTTAAGTTGTTTAGTGTTTGTTATGTATGAACTTCTTTCATAAAGTCTTTTGACTTATACAAATAAATTTGATTAATATTTGGGGTATTATGATATTACTTATTTTTCATCACAATATAGTTTATAAAAGTAATGTTAAAGCAAATAATGTATATAATAAACTTCTTAAATTTTATAAAAATTATCATAAATATAACACTCTCTTATGACATTACTTTTTTTAATTTATTTATTTTTTCTTTAATTGTCTCTTTCTATTACGTTACACATTTTATTTTTACATTTTCTTTTCTTTTCTTCTTATAATACTCTGCTTATAAGAATTGTGAGAAAGTTTGGTAGAATTTGATTACTCTAATCTGTTCGAAGAGTAATGGTCAATGTGAAGTAATAAAACATTTTTTAAATTCATTTTTTAATTTTCTTTTTAGTTGTCAGGTTAAAAATGTCAATCAAATCTATCAATTTTTTTTTTCTTTTACTTATTCTTGTTCATATTGAACTAGTAATTATTTTTTCTTTACGTATTTGTACCTTGAATGTAACTTTTTTGGTAGATTTTGAAGAGAGAAAAATATATAAAAGATAAATTTGGGATAGAATAAAGATTTTATTTATTAGAAGATAGAAATGGGAGATGAGATAAAAATTATGAGGCTACATCTCAGTCTAATTCTACAACTATTAATATATTATTTATAAATGTTTGGTTCCACATTTATTATGTTATTTATTATTAAATTATTTATAAATATGCAATTTTATAAATATTTAATTTTATATTTGAATTAATAAAATTTTAAAAGAATTAATTGAAAATTTCACATTATTTAAAAATAATATTAAATTATAATATATTAAATAAATACAAATTTTATTTTATAAATAAATTTTATAAAAATAAATTAAATTTAAAGTTTATATCTATTATTTTGGTATAAAAAGTATGTCATGAAATAAATAAAAAAATATTTAAAAAATGAAACCTGTAAAAAAGATTTAAAATAACTTATGTACCCTTTTATTATAAGATTACATAAACATATTATTAAAGAAACAGAAAGATATGTCATTATAACATAAACTAATTTTTTTGCTTTTACTTTTCTTATTTGAAATTCTATGAACATTTTCTTCTCTACTTTTTTTTTTTTTCTTTTGAAAATGTTGTAACATCAAAGATAGCATAAATAAAAATTCAGATCAGGTGGTACCAATCCTATATTCCTATAGCGAAATCAAATCATAAAGAAAAATAAACAGAGAGGGTCCCATGAATTATTTTATGTATTAATTTTTGAGGTATAGGCAATCATATAATTTTATTTGACACTATGCGGCGTCTGATTCTTGATCTGATGATGAGTGTGGAGAAAATAAGCCGTTGATTTCGCATTTTAATTTAATTTAATTAAATTATTAAATAATTTATTGTGGGTTTTCCAGCAAGATCACAACACAAGGATGCGAATAGTTGACTAGAAAAAATAGGTTTGACTGGATTGGTTGAAGGACAAGGCTTCAGAGGCTCCAGCTGGAAAACGTAGGAGCAGGACAACAAGGTAAAATTGATCATTAGATTCCATTATTCCCTATGTTCCTTACCCCCAACAAAGTTAAAATATAAATACAAATAATAATAATAATTTTAATTATAATAATATAAATAAACAAAAGCTTTCTGCTTCACCATTTTTATTACACTATTATTATTACTTAAAGAAATCATCTTTCTTAAAGTACAGACACAACCCAGGATATAATACCCTGCACTGCCTCCACACCCTACTCTCTCATCCCTCTCAACCATCGCCCTACACGTGTCCCCCCTGTGGTCCCTCTCCTCACAGGTTGGATCGTTTCAAAGGAAGATTTGGTGGGGTCCACACTTCGGCAACCATCATGAACAGTGCCTCAGGTTGATGGAGGATGATGGAGGTTAGGTGTATATAATTGAGGATTCTAAAAAGAAATGAAAGAGGTTAGTTGGCACTGAGTAAAATGAGTGTGTAACAGCAAAGAGAGAGAGAAAGATACATAGCAGAGTTTTATATACATATATATATATATATATATATATATATATATATATATATGTGTTATGTTACTTAGAACAGTTGGCAAATGTGTCAGTAAAAAAAAAGAGAAATGAATAAAAATACTAAAGAAGTATGTTTGTTAATGAATACATAAGGGGGGCAAGCTTGGCCTTCAAGAGAAGAACCTCTCCAACTCCATCTTTTCACACTCTGTAAACAAATCTCACACGCCCTCAAAAAAAAAGAAGAAGATTTGGACTTAAAAATATTAATTTCTCATTACCAAATACTTAAATCAATTACTATATAGAGTTATTTTCATTAAATTACTAAACTTTAAGTGTGAATTGTAAAATTGTTCTGGTTTGATTAAGAATGTATCTGTGTTAATTTTGTCATATAAGTAGTAGTCTTTTGTGGAGTTAAAACGAAATTGGTTTTTCCTGTGATGAATATAGTTGGAATGTAAAAAAAAAAAGTGTTTTTTGAAATAGTTATTAATTTGGGTTAAACTGAAACTGAAAATGATTACAAGTGTGGGAAGAGAAAAGAGTGATTAGGTTGTGCTTCTGCAATAATTTACCAACAGGAGCAGTTGGCAGTAGTTAGTGTGTCTTTTAAAATGATACATGTCACCTCATAGCTTGGGCAGGTACACAAAGCAAAGACTCTCTCCATCTCACTCACACACTTTCTTTCTCTCTCTTCTATGTGTCTTTATCTTTCTAGCTTGGTAATAGTAGTGGTAGCTCCTGGTGTTGTTGTGTTGTGATCTATTAAAGTTAGATATTTATGCTACATTTTGATGTTTATGCTTAGTACCCAATTGGTGAAATTGGTCTAGCTAGCATTTGATGCTCCCGTCAGAGACACCCCAGTAAAGGGAACTCTGCTAAATTCTGTCTCTTTCAGTCATCGCAGGATTTGAGTAGAATTTGATGCCCTTGGTCGTGCCTTGTTCTTGGATTCTCATCCCAGAATTTAATTGCTAGAGTTTCAACAACCCCTCCTGTCCTATCTTTTAAATCAAAGAAATAAAAAAGATAGATACTCATTGTTGGAGCTTCTTAATTAGAAGTGTGTTTCCACTTCCAACCAAGCAAGAAAACAACACCACCAACAACGAAGAATTCTTCTAGTGACAGTGCTAATCTTGCTTAACACCAATGTTTTGTTGGAATGGGGGGTTTTAGATGTTGTTGTGAGGACAAAGGAGAAAAGGGAATCTGCTTTACTTGTAGTTTGATGAGCTGTTAGCTAATCTCACTGTCCATGTCCGCTTTATGCTCTGAAGACTGAAAGGTTCACTTTCTTGTCTGAGGGGAAGCATTTTTTCCCCTTTTACTGAGCATTGAAGCAGTAGACTTGATCTTAGGGTTTTTGAAGGAACAGGTAAAAAACCCAAGCTGGTGACTGACTAGGAGATTATATTCCATTTCCTTTTCTTTTGTTTTTCATTTATCTAAGGCTACAATGAGGGTTTTCTTTTACTTTAACTTCCTCTCAGTCCTATAAAGCTGCCAAGTTATTTGTTCCTTGTTTAGTCCTGCAAGATATCTCTCGAGCCAACTTAGTCAAAATTCACTTTACCCTTTAATCATATGCTATTGTTTATTTCTAGATGCAGCCCTGATGTGATCAAACTGTTTGAGTCTGATTGATTGGTGAATTGTGTTGTGTGTATATATATAAATAGGGTTACTTTCTCGGTTGTAACTGTTTAGGGACTATTGAGTTTGTTCAGATGGGGGGTCAGGAAAATGCCATGGGGTTTCAACACGGAAATGAGAGCATTCTGACTTGTCCGTCTTCGGGTCTCAGTGGTGCCAATGTTAATGTTTCAGAAATGGCTATTAGTTCTGTGTCTATGGCCAAGCCTTCAGATGTAGCTAACCTTTTTCTTGCTTCTTCCGCTTGGGATCCACTTGTTTCCTTGAGTCAGGCTCAAACTTTTGGAGGCTCCTCAATGGTTTCTCATACTGAGTTTGCCAATGCCAACTCTTCTTACCCTCTTGTTCTGGAAAACCAAGGAATAAGCAACAACTCCCACCTTGTTCAATACATTTCTGACTCAAATCTTGGGGGCATGGTCCCCAAGGTTCACTCCTATGCAAGTGGGGGCTTCTCAGAAATGGTTGGTGCTGCCTCTTTTGGCCAACATGGGTCTGGTGATGTGGCCAACGCAGGGTATCCACCACATTATAATCCGATCAAGGAGGCTCAGATTAACGGTGAACAATCTCAGGTTGAGGACTCAATTCCCGAAGAGGAAGCACCAGGATCTGCTCCTAGCGGGAATAGAAGAAAGAGAGGTCTTGATCATAATTCTACCTTCAGCCCAAATAAGGTTTGTTGAGCTGAATGTAATATCTCCAAGGACAAAACTTAGATGCATTTCCTAAAGTATTCTTTGTGTTGTTTTCCGATCTAAATTAGAGTTTTACCTGAACTATCCATATAATAAGGTTTTGTATTGAAGGTCAACACGCATTATCAAAGTGAAATTCTAATTTTAATTAGAGAACAATATCAAAAGTATCTAAGCAAGTGTATATATGTTTTGTCCTACATCCTATCTCATTTAGGACTTTTGGAATGTTTCATTGGTATTGTTTTATGTGGTTGTGAGAGCTAATGAATGAAACGCTTTATGAGCTGGGATTAGAATGCTGAGAGTGAAACCGTGAAAGATTCTCCGGGGAGGACCTGCGATGGTCCAAAAGAACATGAAAAGAAGCCAAAAGTTGAGCAGAATAGTAGTGCAGATTTGCGTGGCAAGCAATCAGTGAAGCAAGCTAAAGACAACAGTTCTCAGAGTGGAGAAGCTCCCAAAGAAAATTTCATTCACGTGAGAGCTAGAAGAGGACAAGCCACAAACAGCCATAGTCTTGCAGAAAGAGTACCATCCATATCTCACCACAACATTTGTTATGAAAAAGTTATAAACCCTTTATGTTTTTTTCATTGTCTAATTATACAACTTTTTGCTTGCAGGTGAGAAGAGAAAAGATTAGTGAGCGAATGAGGCTGCTTCAAGAACTTGTTCCAGGTTGCAACAAGGTGATTTTAATATTATGATTGTGTTAAATGGTTTCTCATGAAACTATGATGATATCTCTGCATTCTACTTTTCTCTTTGGTTAAACTATGAATATGTCTTTGGTTTCTTTTAGATAACTGGCAAAGCTGTAATGCTGGATGAGATAATAAACTATGTGCAATCACTTCAGCAGCAGGTTGAGGTATGAATGTAGTGTCATCTTTTATGCTTTCGATTTACCTTTTAAAATTGAATAGTGCATGTTAAGAGATATTTTATGATTACTGAATATCACAACTTCTTTGTCTGTTACATTAGTATGGTTTTGTGACCAGAGTCAACTTATCAAAGAGATGTTTTGCAGTTTTTGTCCATGAAACTTGCCACAGTGAACCCAGAACTGAACTTTGATGTAGACAGGATCCTATCCAAGGATGTAAGTGAAGGTCTTAATCTTCTAGGTCCATTTACTATTTTTTAACAGATTGAATTAAGATGATTTCATTTCTCTTCAATTAGATTCTTCAATCACGCATAGGACATGGAATTAGTTCATATGGTCCTGGTATCAATTCCTCTCACGCATTCCCCAGTGGAAATTTCCATGGAACATTGGCTGGCATGCCCAGTACATCATCACAATTCCCCCCTTTGCCCCAGGTAAAAAGACTAAAGATCTCTGAACATGTTACTCTAATGAGTTTAATTTCTATGCTTAAGTAAACAAATTTTAAATAAGAAATCATCGTTCACATGACATGATTTTAAGATAGTTATTTGAAGTCATCAAACTTGACTTACATGACTATTTGTAATTGGATGATATTGTAAAAACCCTTTATGCTTTCGGTGCATATTCTATTTATGCTATCCTAATACCCTTTAGCCTCAATTTTGAAAAATACTGATACTTTTACATGCAGAATGTTTTGGACCATGAGTTCCAAAGCTTCTATGGAATTGGATACGATTCTAATACTGCACTTGACAACTTGGGACCCAATGGTAATAGTAGACAGAATCCTAGTTTAATTTTGGTTGTTTGCACAATCAATATCAAGTGTCTGATTCCTTGTAATTTATTGTTAAATTGAACAGGGCGGTTGAAAACAGAGTTATAGTGTGTGGATTCTTATATAGCCATGTTACTACAACAACAAAGACTTTGGAATTTTCTTGTTGACTGCACAATTTAACTGAAGGATGAAAATGGGGGAACAATAGAGAGAGAGAGAAAAAAAAAATAAAGGGTTTAGTTGTATAGGGTCTTTAATACCTAACTGTTGGCTCTTCGAATTTTTAGCAGAAGATGACTTGTTAGATTTATCAATTGGAAAATGAGTTACACATATTATATAATATGTGTGGAATCTAGATGATGTAGAACAAGTTGCAATGGTCTTGTTTAATGGCATGGAGAGCAGTATTTTGTGGAGCATGCGAGTAAAGTGTGTGCAACTATCATTACTTTTGTTGAATTATTAATATTGTTGTGTATAGAGTTGCCGGGTTCAGATTTTTGAAGCACATTGTTTTCAAATTTCAACAGTGTTGCAGATTGGATAGTGTGTGTGCTTTTGCAAGGGTTTATGGTTGTTCTTATGTTTTTTCTTTTCAAAAGAAAATGTAACTAATGAGAGGAGCTTCTTAGTGCATACATCTATCTACAAGGTTGAAAATGGTGCAAATTCTATGAGGCTGATAAACTGTTTATGTAGATCAGTGCTTCAGATATTGGCATTTTTTTTTCATTTTATGCTGTTCTTATATAACATGTATGTTGTTAACAAGGGAATTGGAAGGTGATGCTTCACTAATCCAACTTATTAAAGAGAAAATAGGATATCTACTGAAAATTGAAGATGTTTTTATTCTGTTATTTATTCACAGGTATGATAAGTTTTGTTGATTTTGATTCTTAAAAGTGATAACAACCTTGATTTCTAATTGTCAAGGGGTTCTTGTGCTTGAGAATGGTTAATGAATTGTTGTAAACTTTGTGGCATTTCTTCAATTTGTATGGATAAAAAAAAATTGATCTCTTATTAATTGTTAGTGCAGAAAAAAAAAACTTATTCAGTTTTATGTACTCATTAAACTCTATTAAATTTTGGTTAAAATATTTTAGATCTATCAGAATGGAACAAAATCAAATTCTATTAGCGAAAATTACTAGTTTTTAATATTTCTAAATAATATTTATACTAGTTTTAAAATAGATATTTATATTTATTGTTTTTTTAATGTAATGATATTCACTCTCTTTAATAATAATAAGTTAATATTTTTATCTATATGTTTTATAATTATTCATTTATTTATTTTGATATTAAAAATGTTCTCATAAAATTAACTTTGTTATTGTGTTTTTTTTTTCAATAATTTTTTATTGAAAAAATAGGTAACTTATTTTTTAAAGAATTTCTAAAATACTTGTCTTCACATAATAGTACAAAACTAAAATATAAAAAAATAAAAATTATACAATTATTCAAAAAAAAATATGTACTGTGAAAAAATAAAGGTTATAAAATATATAATGTATGCATTTAAGAAAATCACTATTAATTATAGTAAATTGTTTAATAGTAATAATAATTTATTTTGATTTTTAATTATATATATATTATTGAAATCACATCTTAATTTATTCTCAATTAGCAGCTAAGATATAATTTTAAAATATTTAATACGAAATTTAAAATATTTGATCATATAACAATTTATAACTGGATTATGGTAAAAAAAAATACATTTTTAATATGTAATAATTAAATCTTCAACTTTTTTTAAAGGATTTTATTAATTAATAAAATTATTAAAAATAAGTTTAACTATTTATGATTTATATGAGTATACTTAATTATTCTTGATAAAATATTAACTATTCGTAACTGAAAAACTAATCATACAAGTCCTCCTAAATATGAAAAACTAATAAAAATCTTATAGAAAAAAATTGCTTAAAAAATATATAAAGATTATAATTCTTTTTTAATAAAATAATTTTTCAAAGAAAAATATTACATATAAATCTCACTAAATAATTATCTAAGAAACGTTATTAACCTAAATCTAATAAATTAAGATTTTTGAACATAAAAGAGTTTTTAATAAATAACTTTATTAAATATTCTTCTAACTTAAATAATGGGTTACATCCCATTTATAATATTGAAAAATTAGTTATTATTCTTAAAGGAGATAGATTTCCTTGATCTGAAATAAAATAAATACTTTTCAAAAATTTTGAAGAATAAATATTCTCTGCAATATTTTGGATATACTTTCTATCAGTTAAGTATATATATAAAAAAAAAAGTATCAGTTTAAGATAAAAATATATCTATTTAAGAACTTTTATAAAATATAACACAAACGTTATACTCAAAGTAAAGCATTTAGTTAATTAGACAATTCATAAATATTAAATATTAGTTATTGAAATTTAAAATTTATTTTTATTTATTAATATTAAAATTTAAATATACAATTGTCTTATATTTTTAATAAAATTATTAGACAATATTGTATTAAAAGAACTTTCTATAATTTTGTATTAAAATAGAGTGAAACTCTTTTTTATTTATAGCATATTTTACATGTAGGAAAGTAAAATTTTGGATTGTATACTAGCTAATTGTTTATTTATTCTTTATATAATAAACATTTGTCACACATTTGTGTAGTTAAGATTAATTTGGTGGAAACAATATCTAACTTGAAGCTTGCTTATCAAGAATTTGAAAAGTAGAAGTATCTGATATTAATATGCCAAGAAAAATGATCACATATTCTTCAGTACCAAAAGAAAAAGCATATAAACTAAACCGAACAGATTCCTAAGTATAACAAACCCATCACAAATATTAGAAAAAAACAAATGTGAATTTTTAAGGTTTAGAGATGTGAAACGTGTACCAGAATGATTAATAGTTGGTCATCTAAATTGTTAATATTAGGTTGATTTTTGTGTTGCAGACTTGTGATTCACTTCTGCATGTTTCAAAGATAATAATGATTTGTTTATTATCTTCACACTTCGTTGGGGTTGAAAATGATCCTTGGTTTTGTGGTATCTTTCTGAGATAGAACATTGACTTTTGTGGACAAAGAATTGTTTAACACCTTCAACTGAAAGGTGACTAAAATAAATGTCTTGATCTGCTTCCAATGTTGATAGATGATAGATTAGGTGACCAACAACGGTTCTGATTGAAGTTTGCTATGAGATCGATGGATGCTGTATGGGTAAGAAGTTGAGCTAACATTACTTACACCATCATTGAGTTACTCACTTGCTTCTATAAAAGACCCAATATGCAATGCATTACAATATCAGCAGTTACATTCACACACCATTTCTAAACTCTTGTGAAGATCTTCATCTGCTATTCATCCTCCTCAAGCTCTTCTGTTCAACCATGGCTACATTTAGTTTGTCCACAGTCATTTACTCATTTGTGTTTCTAATGTTGTTATCAGGAAGCAGTCACACAGTTGCTGGAGCACGTAATCTTTTGGAATCAACATTGTCAAAGCCAGAAGTGCCACAACTTCCGGTAGCAAAGATTCCTGAATTACCTAAGGCTGAGTTATCTAATTTTCCTGAATTACCTAAGCCCGAGTTGCCTAAAGTTCCTGAATTACCTAAGCCTGAATTGCCTAAAGTTCCTGAATTACCTAAAGTTCATGAATTACCTAAGCCTGAGTTACCTAAAGTTCCTGAATTACCTAAACCTGACTTACCTAAAGTTCCTGAATTGTCTAAACCTGAGTTGCCTAAAGTCCCTGAATTGCCTAAATCCGACTTACCTAAAGTTCCTGAATTGTCTAAGCCTGAGTTGTCTAAAGTTTCTGAATTGTCTAAGCCTGAGTTACCTAAAGTTCCTGAATTGCCTAAACCCGACTTACCTAAAATTCCTGAAATGTCTAAGCCTGAGTTGCCTAAAGTTCCTGAATTGCCTAAATCTGATTTACCTAAAGTTCCTGAATTGCCTAAACCCGAGTTAGCTAAAGTTTTTGAATTGCCTAAGTCTGAGTTATCTAAAATTCCTGAATTGTCTAAGTCCGAGTTGCCTAAAGTTCCTGAATTACCTAAATCTGAATTGCCTAAAGTTCTTGAATTGCCTAAATCCGAGTTACCTAAAATTCCTGAATTGCCTAAACCTGAGTTGCCTAAAGTTCCTGAATTATCTAAACCCGAGTTGCCTAAAGTTCCTGAATTGCCTAAACCCGAATTGCCTAAAGTTCCTGAATTGCCTAAACCTGAGTTGCCTAAAGTTCCTGAATTGCCTAAACCTGAGTTGCCTAAAATTCCTGAATTGCCTAAATCTGAGTTACCTAAAGTTCCTGAATTACCTAAAGTTCCCGAGATACCTAAAGTTCCTGAGTTACCTAAGTTTGAGTTTCCTAAAACACCCTAATCACCTAAAGTTCCTAAAGCATTTTCAACTACCGATCCTTGAGTTTGAATTATGCCTTTTGTTGTCTTGTCCTTAGCTGATAACTGGTTCCTTTCCAGTCTACCTAGTTCGTGTTGTTTGATGGATGTGCTGCGAATTATATTAAATTTCATTTGTGTATAAATATGTTGTAACTACTTAAGAGTTGAGAGTGATTGTGTCTGTTTACTCGTATTTTGAGCTTTTTTCTATACTAGTTACATGCAGTTTGAAGTTATTTGAATCGATTATAGTTATATGCATATATCTTTCATGTATTAAGAGTTATGAATTTAATAAGATTGTATTTTCTTAGAATAACTTTCCATATATTATGTTTTTCTGGTAGTTTCTGCCATTAATATTTTTTCTCTTCTTGTTTTAACGAAATAGACAACTCAAAATTCAGCTATGAATATGATGATCAAGTAATTTCAGTTACTTATTATAAATTTTACACATTTCAAACTTTTGAACTGTACTCATTTATTAATAAGATTAAAATTTAAAACTTAAGATTAAAATATAACAAGATTGGTGTTATTATTAGAAATAGGACATAACATAATTTTTATATTATGCAGAGGCAATCAATTCTATGAATGAAGAACAGAACACCAGAATTTTTTTCTGAGTTGACTAATAAACCAAAGCAAAATGAACCTACATCCATTTAAAGCATATGATGTTGCTGAAACGGATATTTGGAATTTGAGAAATTGAAGATAAATAAAAAGTATATAAAATTTGAGAAAAATAAATCATATGAACATAGTGTGCAAGTTATCTATGTTTGTATGTAAATAAGTTGGTGGAATAGTGAAACATCAAATGCTGAATTAGAAACAAATAATTAAATATTCATAACTTTCCTATATCACACATTCTTAATATAAAGATTAAGTTTGCTTTGTCTCATGATTTTATATATATATATATATATATATATATATATATATAATATTAGGTATTTACGAGGAATAATATTAAGAAGATAAAGATAATAAATAATAATTATATAAAAAAATATAATATTATCTTGAATTAAAAATTTTAAGATTATAAATTTATTCGAAAATGTAGAAAAGAATATGTATATTTGATGTCTATCAAATATACTCTTAATAAAAAAATATCATGCAAAAATAAATTAAATTTAAATTTTATTAATTTCAATACTTAATAAACCATTCCTTCTAGAGGATGAGATTAATATCTCATTAATTTCAAGTTAAAATGAATAACAACACGATAACCTATAATAGGTCATCAACCTAAAATCAAAGCAACCTTTATGACAATTAATATAAATAATGAAATTTAATTATCAATATATTAACAATAGTAAGAAAAAAAAGATTATCATATTAAAGAAAAAGGGGATAAGCATATAAAAAAGAAAAACAAAGATAAAAAAATATTAGATTACTTCAATTCATATTAGTGTGATGTGATGTGTGAAATTTTACAATTAAAATTAAGATTAATCAACATTGTAGTAGCATTAAAAGCTAGTTTATCATAAAAAGAAATATATTAAATTTATTATGGTGGATAATGACTTAAAATTAAAATTAAACACTAATCAAAATGAAAAGAATAAAAATAAGATCTATTTATATTATAAATTAAAATTTATTCTCAAAATTAAATATTTTCAATACTATATATTTTATATATTCTTTTTTTAGTTTAGTAGAAAAAATTATCTATTAAAACTATATTGTAAACCTAAATTGTCTAATTATCTATTTTAAAAATTTAAAATAATTGTAAACCTAAATTTTGATGTTAGTAAATTAAATAATATTTTATTTATGTTATTTTCTAATATATTTTGTTTTATTAAAATTTAATTAGACACAATTGTATATATTGAATAATATTTTATGTTAGTCCATAAATGAAATAATTTTATATAATTATTAAAATATATATGTTTAGTATTTCAAGATTTGACATCATTTTAGAATGATCTCATCTTTCTTTAATCAATTTTTTTTTAGGTATTTTAATCAATAAAAATTTTAAAATAGAAAAAATTAGAGAATATTTAAACCTTATATAAGAAAAAATTTTAAAAAAAAATATTTTGCCACTCAATATCTTTAAAGTAAAAAAAAAAAAAACCTGCTTCATGTAAAAAAGATAGCTACCCTCTCTCTAAGTAATACTACTTATTTAGAAAATCTATAAATTGGATACATCATTTTATGAATTACAAACTCTTGAGAAAGCTTTATATATTCTTCTCTAAGAAATAATTTTATTGAGAAAAAATTTTATAATCTTTATATTTTCTTAGAGAATTATTTTCTCGTGTAAAATAACTTTATCAAATTTTTATATTACTAAAAATAACATTATATTTAAAAGAAGTTAGATATTTAGTTACAGTAAAATTGTAAACTAGTGAAGGTCAAAAGTGATAAAATTTGTTATAATTAATTTTTATTAATAAAATCTTTTAAAATTTTTTAAAAATTTTTAAAGAAAAATATAACATACTTAGTTAGAATAAAATTGTATAAGCAAGTATTTTATATTTTATCATTCATTTACATAATATTTTTGTCTAAATAAATAATAAAAAATAGGATATTTGTTTTTATATAATTTTACAATTAAATTATTTCTTATTCTTTCTCAAAAACTCTTTAAAAATTCTTATTAATAAAATAATTAATCAAAAACTCTTTAAAAGTTATTATTAATAAAATAATTAATTACAACAAGTTTTACCATTTTTAACTCACATCAATAAACAATTTTATTACTAATCAAATACTTAAATCCTCCTAAATTAAATTACGAGTACACAATATTACTTTTAATAATATAAAATTATTGATAAAATATTTTTAAAAATAAAATCTTTTAGAAAAATATGTAAATTATAATGTTGTGGACTAGTGAGATAATTTCTAAAAAAATATGTAAATAAATTTTCTTAATATTGTATTGGTCTAATTAGCTTGTGAATTTATATCAAAGAATATAATACTAAAAAATAATAATATCTTGATATGAAATATATAGGTTTTCTAAGTAGATAATCATTACTGTGATATATAATGGTTTTTACTTTATCTTACGTAATGCAGACATTTGTAAGTACTTTTTATCTTGTAAGTTATTAGGTGGTAAAATATTTTATAAAATTTTTTTTTTTTTTCTTTACCGTATCTAATAATTCTTTCTTTGATCTGATACATAATTTCTTTCAATTAAGATATGTAAAACTATAAGATTAACTTTCCAAAAACAAAATCATTTTGTAACAGTATATAGAACTTTGAACAACTAAACATAAACCATTTAATAGTCAAATAAAATAAATATATTACATATAATTTATACATAACGTTAAGTCACCTCTAAATATATTTCAATAATATAAATTCATTAGATAATATAATTAAAATCTTAATTTATTTATTAATATTAAAAGTTAGTTTCATATTTATTTTAGAGTTTAAAGTAGACTAGTAAACTATTTATCTATATAATATATATATATATATATATATATATATTATATAATATAACAAGATCAATGTTAAATTTAAATATTCACTCAGTCAAAAAAAACATATTTCAAAATACATATTATTAATTTTTTTACGACAATCCTGTTCGAATCATATAACTACAAACAATAAACTTTGTTTGTGAATATTCAACCTAACCATATATATTTAAGATTCAAACTCAATTTATGATTAAATTGGAACAATTTTTATAAGTTTATCCATGTATTTGATGGTCAAATTAATTGAAAATAATAATAATAATAGAAATTATTTGAATGGTTATTAAATATTTCATTTAATTGAACCTTACCCACATATACTTTACATTAAGTACTTCAGAAAATTGGTTCAACTTAAAACTTAATATTGAAGAATTTTACTGAAGTCTGATCCAAACACTACATCTATTAAACCTATCAAACCAATTTTTCAGTTACTTCTGTATTACTACTACTGTAATAGACACTATACAAGTCACTAAAAAGATAGCCACACTGCTACTTGAGACAGCCAAAAATATCATAAACCAAGATAACAACTTGTCTTTCTTTGTTGCAACCCCACGACTATCCCTGCCAAAGTGTAATAATCACAAAATTACATTATGTATGAGGAATTCAAGATTGATTAGCACTATGATGAAGATGTAGAGATATCACATTACAGATTTCATGATATACTTAGATTCGAATAAACTACAAGAAAATCAATGACATGTTTGCCCTGTTAGAAGAGACCCACCTACATCACTACACAAACCTAAACCACAAAAGTTTCACTTAATTGCAACCACTCTACTAGTTCAGATACCAGGTGATTTCCCTAAAAAGATAGTCCACCACCAAGTGAAGAAAGTGGTGTCAGAAAAATTCAAACTCACTCATGGAAAATGCGAGAATTTATATCTTTAACTACTTATGTCAGTCAACTTGATTTTAGTTTATGAAAAAACGTAATGCCTTAAACTTTCTTATCTTTTTCTATAGTTTATGAAAGAATTTTTCAAGCATATCCTTAGACATTGTTAACTTACCTAAGAGCAATAGCAGCTGGAAAAATGTACCCAACAGAAACAGCAGCTGTGGCCCCTATGAATTGAAAGGCATCCCAGATGCTGGGAACAAAATTGGCTCCAACAAAAATGAAAGCCATAAGAACTGTGCTCACAAGATAGAATCTCTTGGTGTCATAGGCAAGAGGAATGGCATGTGGAAACAAAAGACCATCTAAGTTGAGGCGAAGGGAGAAAAACACAATTGGGAACACAAGGATAAGGTGAATGCCATAGCTCACTCTAACTATATCAGTAAGAAATGAGCCATACGGAACTCCAAGATCTCCATCAAAGTTGGCAAGTATATCATCCAATGTTTTCTCCCCAAATAAGAAAAAACCAAAAAGACTTGTTGCTACGTACACAGATGAGCATAGTGCGAGTGATGTCCGTACTATGCCCTTCATTTGGGAAGAATCTTTAAGTTCATTCTCTATAGGGTGAACTGCATTAGAATTCAAAGAAGCAAGGGTATAAGATTTGTGTAGGTGGTGAACTGAATCATGTCATGCCATATATTTTAGGGAATTAAAACTGCAAATGAAAGCTAATTAGTCATTGTTAAGAATCTATCACCCTACATGGAACTTACTATTATGATGACAGTTGTAAGCAGAGACTAATATGGGTATAGTTGTGAAAAGCTTCCAAAAGGATTCAGGGCCAGTGAAGTGTGGCATCAATCGTGGCATCTCAATGCTTCCATCGATAAACTTAAAAATTGCTATGCCTGCTGTTATCACCACAAATACAATAGCCAACCCCACAGACAATGCTGAGGTGTATCTCAATGAATCTGATACAGTGCAAGGGAAGGCCAAATCAATAACTATTTCATGAATGTTAACTCTCATTAGTGGATGCATCATGTGCACAACCAAAAACAAAAGTTCAATTTATAAAATAAAACATGTATTATTCAAATCAATTTACAAGACAAACTGATCATTAGTTGATGCTGAGCATTTGAAAAATCAGAATCTTTCACCTGTTTCTCTTTCTCTTATATGTATACATTGGTTCTCAAATCTCAGGTCCTTCAGCCAAAAATAAAACAAAGCACTCACTTGAAACTAGAGCATAGATCCAGAGTAATTTGCTTTTGTGAAGTGTAACTTATTTTAACCCGTTATTTGACTGCTACTTTATTTGAGCTTACTCCCAAATATGGCTTTTGGTTCTCATTTTTCTCACCAAGTAAAATATCATTTCAGCTAGTATTAATGATGAAACAGTTTCACAAATTCACAGTCAACAAAATAATATCGTTATTGTTTAACGGTTTCAGTTTGTTGACTGTGTGAATGCTAATAGTTTTTTGTTGTTTTTTTTTTTCTGAGGGAATGCCAAACCTAGTTGATTGAGACCAATCTGACTCTAAACCTATGTTTGAATAAAAACTGAAAAAAGGTTTCTTTTGCGAATTTAAAATATTATTTCAAATTCTAATATGCAAAATAAAAAGAATCAACGTTTTAAAAGTAAAAGGAGATGAGAGACGTACCCACACGCCTGAATGATGCAAGAGGCACCAAGACCAGAAGCGTCGTGAGAAACAATAAGACAGCACGCGTTGACCACCAGCGTTGACCAAACCATTCTTCCACAACCCCTGAATAGTGCACTCCTTCTGACCATGATCCTGAGAACACATCACCTGTTACAACACAGTTGCCACAAACAATTTTAGTTGCAACATTTTTTTGCATCAAGCTTCAAACTTCAAACACCTAAAACTACCTCAATTAATATATCCTTGGATAATTCAAAGCTAAAACATAAATAATTGCTCCTTTTAAATAATTTATTTTTTAAAAAATATATATATTTTCGGGATTAATTTTTCATAATATGTCCCAATACTTTTGCACATCAATTTAATTTTAGCCCAGTGTCTAACTTTAGAGTGGGCATGTCCATTTGGGCTAGCCATTAAAGTTAAATTTGACCCAAAAATTGATTTAATTTTTTTTTTCAAAACCTTGGAAAAAGAAACTTTTTTTTTTTTCATTTTTGTTGGGAAAGGCTGTTTAACCGCTAAATTACCTAGTTGAAGTTTCAAATGTTTCTCAAATCAACTTTTCAAACAAAAGGAAAATTCAAATGATTCAAGATATGATATGATTTGATTCGTCCCACAAAAGAACGAGGCAAGAGACAATGAGAATTACAACTATGCTGATAATGAAAATGTGATAATACCGATGATAACCATGTACACAACGAGTATGCCAACGTTGTTTACGATGACGCAAAGCAACAAGAGGTTCCGGCCAAGGCCACCAAATGCATCACGCACGACCGCGGAATAGGTGGAGGACTTGGAAGCACGTGTGAAACGCACTAGCATGGCGATGGAGGATTCTGTTAGAATGGCACAGAGAACAATCATGACTAAACCTGGAATCAGCCCCAGTTGCTTCATGGCTGCCGGAAGAGCCATGATGCCAGCGCCGGCAATGGTGGTGGAGAGGTTGAACACAGCGCCGGAGAATGACGAGCCTTCGACGGCGTCATGTTTCAAGGAAATGGGGTGAAGGTGGTGGGTTTGGGGGCTTCGCCGGGACTTACGGTCAGAGAAGGGTAGGGTCATGGTCATGGTTATGTTTATCAACTTTGTACGTGTAAATTACAAAGTCAAAGGAAGAGAAAAAAAAAAGAGAGAGAACTACAAACTACAAATATTGGTGTGGGGGTTTGGCCTTTTACTTGGGCACAATCAATCATTCCATTTTGGTATAAATGATCAATGCGTAAGGAGTACTTGAATGCACGTTTTGGTCAATTGATATGAATCACTGTTGACTCTTCATCGTTTTATAAATGGTTACGATGTGAACAAAGATGCTCTATGCTGGAATTTTCTCATTTTTAGTTACAATCTTAACGAAAATAACATGGATTTGTTCTCACTATCATCAAATACATACATGGCTCCTCTAAATAAAAAGAAGATAGATAGCTTTTCTCTATTTTGGTACATTATTACATAGCTTATGTTTGCTGGCTTTCTTGTTTTAGGTGGTTCCGATATCTCACATCACTGAGAATTGATTCGTACAGAAATTTGGTAAGATAAATTTGGGACATATCAGAATTGTCTCAAAGAATTCATGCTAAATTACCAATAATAATAATAACAATAAATTATTATTGACATGAATGAAAATCGAGTGAAAAAATAACGTCTTTATTGTCCCACATTTCAATATAAGTAACATTATGGCAAGAGATATTACGGAATTTATAAAGTCAGATATAAATAGTAATCAACTAATGATGAAAGATCAACTAATGTAATTTTAAGTAAATATTCTGGTTTTTTATTTGGTGTCGAGAAATTGATCTTTAAGTCTAACATTGATTTTAAGTTACAGCAATTTCGGATATTTTGAATCAAAACATTTATATTAAGTTTTATTACTAGCTTAATTTTAAATAAAAGCATCCAAAGATAAATCACTTACCTTCATTCATTATCAATTCACAGACACTAACCAAAACACCTTCTCTGCCGCATTGTGTCAGAATAAATAATCTATTTTCAAGAGAATGTCTACAGAAAACAAGAAACTTTAATTTGGTCATAATTTAAAACGAAAATACCTGATAATGATTAGTGGTTAATACTGTCCAATGTTGAAGGACAAACCTCACCCAACATAGAGAGGGGATAACTAGAGGACTCTAATAAGAACATACATTGTAATTTTATTTGTTGTCTGCTACTAATGTCAATTATTTCTCTTCCTTTTAGAGCTTCTGCCTGGTTTGGTCTTAGGGTCCTGATTTGACTGGGGTCCTGATGACTGCCCCACAGCATAACTCCACAATGCCCTTTCTACATCAGATGGGGTAAAGGAGTCCCCTTCTGAACTCAGTTCCTGCAAATTACCACAGCCAAATTCCTAGCATGTAAGTGGTACAGTAACTTCATCTATAATTCTACTTCACAACTTATGACAAAAGATTTTCACAATAAAAAGAAAAATGATTGTCACTCTGCAATAAAATTGATGCCCAAATCAAACCCAAAAGAGATCATATCAAGAGCCTAAAAATGGTCTCCATTGCAGTTGCAGCATAGAAGTTTTTGGAGTCACCGCAACTGCATCACGACTGCAATTATGGTTGTATCAATCACGTTTGTTTATAATTTTTCACACTATCAAGAATCACGACACATCTTCAATTAAAACCTTGGATAATATATTGGTAATCACAGCCCCTTTGGAACAAAGTGTACTTATTCAATTCTGTCATTAAAATTGTTTTCCTCAGCATAACATTCCCTTCTTTTACAATCCATAAAATATTTTACAATCAACCTATTCCCATCTTCCTACATTAAAACCTGAAACGCAAGCATGAATCCTCACATTGAAAGACACAGAATAATACCTTCGCTTTCATCTGCAACTTATCCACGAATTTTAGATATTGCTTCAGCGAATAATCTTTTGAGTTTCCAAGAGCTGCCTCCATTGCCTGCAGTGCAGTCCAATAATAATCCCAAAAAAACACAAATAATAATAAGAAACTATTTTTCATATATTGTCAATATAATTTACACATTAACCACTCAAAGTTGTAATAACAGAAATTATTGTCATAAAAATTAAAGAAAGTTATAATTTATAATTAGATGATTTCTGCATAAACTATTTTCTTTTCTATACACCTCAAGTATCTTTCTCAAAATTAGCTAAAGTTATTTTATGATAAGATATCTTTTACTTATAATACTTATCAAAATATTATAGGAAATTTATTGCTTTATAATATGATTACACTTTACTTATATTATATTCATATTTATCAAAATATTATAATGTTTAGCCATAAGATTATATAATTTATTTATAAAAACGAAAAAAAATTAAAATTATGAATCCAATAATAATTAAACAAAACAATTTACAATATATATATATATATATTTAACGATTTTATAATTATAAAAATTATCTAAACTAAACACAATTTAATTTTTATGTTTTGGTCTAATGACTATTTAATAAAAAAAATGAACTAAATCAAATAATGAATTCCTCTAAAATTTACGAATAACAATTACAGTAAGTTGCAAATATCAGAGATGAATGATTAAAATGGTAATTTACTGAATAAATTAACAGTAATGAACCTCGTCAGACATGAAAGGGGTTAAGTGAGGGGCAAAAGCAGCCAAAACGGCAGAGGCGGTGGCGGGACCAACGCCTTTCAAGACAGTGAGTTCAGAGACGGCTTTCGATATATCGGGAAGGCTCTGAAATGCCTTCTCAGAAGCGGATTTCACAACGGCGTCGTCTAGGGACGATACGAAATCCAACAGACGCGGCCTGAAAATTTCATCCAAAATAAATTAGTATCCAAACGATCACTATCGCATCATATAAGAGAGAGAGAGAGAGAGAGAGAGAGAGAGAGTAGTGACCTCCATTTGCCGCGCGTGAGCTTCCATTGCATGAGAGTGGAGAGTTCTGAAGTGGTGAGGAAGGGATTAGGGTTTCGCTGGCGAAGGAGGGAAGGGAGGTGGTTGCAGTAGAATTCATCGTGAGAAACCAAATTTGGTTTGTTTTTTGTGAGAGAAAGTGTTTGAATTCGAGATGGGTACGCAGAAAGTGCTTCCTTCCACACGCTCGCTTCTGAACATCCAAAATCCATTCCCACCAAAACCCTCCTTCAATCGCTTCTTCCCTCCACCAAAATTTTATTCTCCTATACTTTTACTATTTTCCAAGAATAAATAATAATTATTTTTTTTTACAAAAAAAAAATATCTTTTTAAATATACATAGTTTTAAAGACTAATTCATATTAAATTGTAAATTTTAGAGACTAATTTATATTCTTTTATACATTTAGAACTTAAATCAGACTTTTTTAATTATTTCACTTTAATGCATACATGAGGATGAAAAAGGAATTTTTTTATTAATTATTAAAAAAATTATATTTCATGTTTGGTGGCAATATCCAGTTTGACCAAACATTTTCAATTCCATTAACAAACTTATCATCTTTTAACTTTTAACTAGTTTATTGGCTAGTTTTGCCAAGCACTCATTGATTATATAAAATGGGTTTTACATTTAAATATTTATTTTAAAGCAATTTTTATACTAAAATATTAAAAGTAGAACTTATTTAAAGAAGATCGTTTTATATTTAAAATTAAATAATCAATAATTATAAAAAGATAGGTAAAAAATACTTTGATAATTTCAAATTATGAACTTGCTCTGTGAAAAAAGAAACAAAGATTTTTTTTTTATTTGTATTATTTTTTTCACCTCCTCCATTTGAGTTTTGAAATGAATGTTTACCAGTTTTTTTTGTCTAAAAGTTCTTACATACAGATTTCTTAACCACGATATATTGAGAAGAATAGCCCATTAAGTCCCTTTGGGCCTCAAATTTGGCAATTGGACTCTATTAATATGGCCCATCTTTTTAACATAACATATCAAAGAGAAGTTTTACATTCTCTTTTTCTTTTTTCTTTGTATAGATATTTAAATTAGCTTTTTCTTTTATTTTAAAATATTTCCTCATTTTTAATATATGAGTACGAGTACATCATATTATAAAAAATATATAATTTAGACCATGAAAATTTTACTATTTTTATTATCTCAACAAGAGATTATTAATATATTTTGTGTTCAATCATTTACTTGTGCATCTCACACATATTAGTCTAGTAACTTCATGTACTTGCTCTTCTTAATTATTTATTTTAATTATCCTCTTTTATTTTTATTTTTAAATTGAATTTTAATTCTTTCTTGTTTCAATTATTAATAATTTAAAAATAAAATTATATCATAATTTTAATAATTTTCCAAAGAGTTACAAAAATTCACTAGAGAGATTTAAATATAAACAAAATAATTCATACTATATATATATACACACGAACAAAATAAATAAATAAATAAATAAATAAATAAATAAATAAATAAATAAATAAATAAATAAATAAATAGATCGATACAAATACGTTAATTATTTATAACTTTAGCAATCAAACAAATAATACCTTTATAAAAATATCTACAAAAAATTTTATAACATAGTTTTATTTTAATCTTATTTTATTACATTACTTTCAAGTAACTTATATTTATTTTTACCAGTTTCGTTATAACGAATTTTACAAAAACTTATATTTTTGTAACTTTTATATATAGTTATTTTTTTACAATAAAAAAATAATGCAACTATTAAATATATTTTTTTAAGACTCAATATTTTATATATAATTCTTATTTTTTAAGACATAAATAATGTTATATTTGTAATAAAACTTTCTTCTAACAAAAATATAAGATATTTACATTCAAAATGCTATAAATCACAAAAAATAATTTCTGTATATTGTATATATCATTTTCCATTTCGGAGGTGTTCTGCTCCCATAAATCTTATATTATTTAAGAGTCTATATCAAATATAGTATATAAACATTTTCTTCATTAATTCATGGAGACATCTTAATCATACGATGTTAGGATTTTAATAAGGAAATGACGTATTTCAAATGTTCACAACACATATTATTAAATAAATTAACATTTACAGAAATTATATTCTAAATGAGTACCACTACCAATACAATTAAAGTAAAACAAAAACAAGAGAAAAAAAAAAGGCTTTTTTTTATTATGTGTCAATATGTTCAAATTAGTAACTAAGAAGTATTCATATCAAGCTCCAGTGTTTCAAAAATCTATACTTTGTCTTAATCATTTTCAAGTAGGCAAAAACATATTTCAGTTTGTGGTGAAAGTGTTGCAATCCAAGTTCTAAAAATACAATCTTAAATAAATTATGCATAGAGTAAAATTTAGGAAAAATCTCAATTACAAGATTGAGAGTTGATTCGAAGAGGGAATGAGAATATTGAGTAATCTTATATTAATTAAAAAAAATATGTTGAATTATAATATATAAGTGAGGTATAAATTTCACCTCTTAAATTGGTATTAAAGATGAGTTAGATTTCTAATATTTTTTACATGATATCATAATCTGGTTAACAAAATTGTTAAATTTAGATTAAACCATTTGTTAATATATTGAAATTTGGATAACATGTTGTGAAACCTAGATTGAGTCACTTGTTAATACATTGAATTTTTGATAGTACGCTGTTAAGCCTATATTGAGTCACTTATTAATAGATTATAATCTCTTTTGCATTATTTGAGAAACTTTAATTATAAACAAAGTTGTTAACAGATCGTTACATAGAACTCTCATTATTAGCAGAGTTATTGGACTTAAATTAGATTATCTATTAACAGACCACGTTCGAGTTAAAAAAAACCTTCTCAAACATGAACAAAAATGTTGAAAAAATTTCACATTAACTAAAAATGATATTGAACTATAATATATAAATAAGGTATAAATTTCATCTTTTAAATTAATTTTAAAGATAAATTAAATTTATAATCAATTTTTATTTAAATAAGTAATTTATACTAATTACCAATTCCCTCAAAATCAACCTTGTTGAAAGTTCACCTAATGATCAATCACATGAAATTTCTTAAAAAGCTAATCCTAATACAGTGAAAACTAGAAGACTTTTAATGAATTTAATACCAGATTATTTTGAGAGAGAAAAAAAAATAAGGGAATCCTTATCTGAAAGTTCTCCAAATGCATGATGGATAAAAATGGAATAAATAGTTTGAAGCACTTCTCTTTATTGTCTTTAGCTAAAGAGTGCTCTGATATTGACTACTCCAATCTTTTTATATATATAAGAATTTAATTTTTATATTGAAGACTTGAACCATATGTGATTTAGAAGTTTCTATGGTGGAGTTTGAGACATTCTATTTTGTTTTTTTCTATTCAATTTTGAATGTAAAAGAGTGTCTAAATTATATTAATTAATGTTCACTGATAATATCTAGTTATAAATATGTTTTACTTCATTGGTTTTATTTATTCTCAACCGGAAGGTAACTTCAACATCCTTTTCTTCGTCCATAGGGAGATCTAAATGTGATGTACATTAAATTTAACGACAAAAATTATTACACCAAATTAAAATTGATGATAATTGTACCTAATATTTAAAGTTATTTAAGTATTTTAATGGTCCATTATTTAGATTTTAAACCTTTCATTGCCATTGATGAAAGGTCCCCACCCAATTCTAACCTTATGTAATAACACAAGTTGAAGGACCACACTTTGTGCTTAGAAATTTTAAATATATTCCAAGTTTTTGGACCCTCATAGGGGTCACCATGAATGCTATAAACATAAACTACGCTAACAAAAAGTTATAATTAGAATCAGGTTATAATTAATCCAGAACCTTCTGGGTTGTCATTGATGCACCACTCTATACAACGTTGTATACTAAATTTCAATGTCAGTTCTTAGATGTTTACATAAAATATTTTAAAATTTGATCCATTTAATTTAAAAAGAAGAAGAAATTATAGTTTGAAGAATAATATAAAAATGTTAGGTATCCGGAAGAGGATTAATACTGGATAAATTTTTATTAATGGGATTAAACTATAATTATATAAGTGAATACTTTTTATCTAAAATCTTAAGGTTAAGAGTTTGTATGTTTTTTTTCTTTATGCTATTCAATTTTTCCATTTTTATTTAATATGTAACAATTTTTTTCTCAAGTGTGAGTTCTTTTTATATTAGCACACATTTCCCTTTATTCCTTTTTCAGTAAAAACATTACGAATTTTTGAAAGATAAACTTTTTTTTTTTTTTACTTTTACTTTTACTTGTACTCTGTCCTTTAATGGGACTGAAATTTATGTGAGATTGATTTAGAACCAAATGAACTTGGAAACTCAGTTAACATTTTAAAAAGTGAGTTTTATGATTTATAATAATTGTTATTCAAACATTAACATTTGAAGACAAATAAACATATGGATGAGTTGTGATTTTATCATTATTTATTTGGTTGTGTGTTCGGAGTAACGAGAACGTGGGTATCCTTGTACGTAAGGATATGTGTTGGGTTTTGCCAGTTGGAAATATTTTTCATTTGACAAATAATAAATTTGAGGAACCTTTATATCATCACCATGATTTCTTTCAAATTCCAATTTTATTTTTTTCTATTTTTAAATTAAGATGTTCAATAAAATAATGCCACATTTCATTTTTGTTTTTATTTATTTATTTATTTGTGAAAAAGGTTTCCAGCTATTTAGCAAAGTTGCATTTCATATACGTGTGTATTCACTGTACTTGTAATTTTTTATTTTTAATTAAGGAATATTTTATATTATTTATTTTCGTCATCATTTTATTTAGTTGATTTGTGTATTGTGTAACGATAGAATTTTTAAAATCGAATATTACATGAGATTAAGTTGTTTTATTTTTATAAAATTTTTATTCTTTTAAATTTTTAAATTTTTAAATCTTTCTTAGAGAAAAGTATTCAAACTGTTATTTAGCTTTTCTTTACCATTTTAATCATCATTAGTCAAGTTACAATTCAAACACTTAAAAGTTACATGTTAAATGGTGAAAAAGATTATAGTTGTTCAAGTTACAATTTTAAATTCTTGAACATTTGAACTATGAAAGTAATGGTCGTTCAAATCAAACATTGAAAAGGTTATTGAAATGGTGGTAATTGCTCATTTAACACCCTTTTTTTTTATGTAAATATTATTGTGTTTGTTTAATTTTTTTTATAATAATAACAAAATATATTTAATTCTTTGCATTAGAAAAATTTATTTAAATAAAATTAATTATTTTAGATTAATTAAATTATGGTAAAAAAAAAGAAGAAGAGAAGCAAATTGACTTAAAAGCCATCTAGTTAAAAAAATTAGAAAGAAAACATAAAAAGGAAACAATTTACTTAATATGCTTTGATTAATAAAGTTTATTAAATTGACTTTAAACCTTAATTTTCTCTTTATTGTATTTTATTTACAAATTCAAAACTAACCTAGTTTTGTCCCCACCTAGAATTTGATATAAAGAATTTACGAAACAGAATTTTCGAAGTTGAGTTCAAAATAAATTTTCTTACTTCAAACTGTAAGGAATTCACTAAGTGAATTTAAGGAACGTTAAGCGAATTTTTACTTTTGAAATTGACATACTTTCTTTTATAAATTCGAATTAAAATGAATAAAAATTTTGTTAGAAGAATAAAAAATATATATTTTAATATTCTATACGAATAAATTGAATTAACCCAGTTTGATTATGGTGAATTAGGAAAATCGGTCCTATTAAAAATTAGAAAAAGAAAATCACAGATAAACTCGTCCCAAATTATTCCATATTATTTTTCATTATAATCCATTCCCATAGTACCAATTATTTGTTTTTTTTAATTGCTTTTTGGCCCTCGTGAAGGTAAGTTAGGTGGATACGTGCAGCCCCTTGATTTCATTAATTTCTAGTGGTTCATGCAGCCCCTTGATTTGTAGCCTTTGGTTTTGCTTTTCAAATTTTCTATTATTTATTATTATTTATTATTATTATTATTTATTCAATTCATCAACTAGTAAACCTAAACGCATGGGAAGAAAAAAAAAAGAAGAGGATAAAAATATTAAGCCATGCTTTGCACGCAGAACGCAAGATCAACCAAAAAAATAAACTAAGATGTTTTTATAAGAATAGATTTTGATCTCACTTCATTTTTGAGTATCATCAAATGTGAAACAAATTACTTCTAAATTGTTGTTATGAAAATTTAAACTAACTTGTTTAATATGTATATTGAAAAGAAAACCACTTAAAGTATTTATACTATATTAGTCTCTAATAGATTAGTCAATATCAAACTTAATTATATATATTATTAATAGAATTGATAATGATGATTTGATATAGCTAATTAATATTTTTTTATTATCTCATATAATATTAATAATAGATATTGATTTAAAAATAAATATAAAAATTATTTAAGGTACCGATCCCATGGAATTCGCGTTTTTTCCTTGAACGGTACTCTCGGAACTACATTAACAATGACAAAAATTAACTACGTAAGAACATGCATACAAATATGTTGATTATGATTTGACTTTTTGATTTTTTTGAGTATAAAAAATTATTGAAAAAGATAAAAGCTATTTAGTGATTTGTAGAAGGAGTTTCTCTATCATTAATAATTGGAAGATACTTTTAGTATCATAAAAAGATTCGAACTTAGACTTAAATAGAGAAATTGAACGCGATGTAATGCTTAAGACAAGAACTACTTCTTTTACTTTTTAGTAACCTCTAATAGGCAAAAATGTTATAATAATAATAATATATTAAATTTAACATTTTATCTAAATGAAATATGCAAGAAGAGAAGAAGAAAATGAATTATAAGAATTTAAAGTTAACATACACGTCAATATATAATAAAAAATTAATAAAATTATTATTATTATTATTAATTAATTGAAATAATTTTATTTTGTAACTTAACTGTTATGGGAATCTTTTCCTGTCTTCCTACTGATAAATCTTCGTAACATATATTTCTGTGCAAAATATATTATCATAATAATTAAATAAAAACAATAAAACAAGTAAGATAAACTAGTAATACAAAAGAATATGCATAATTAAATAAATAACATATAATATTTACTACAATCACATTTAAGTATAAGGGTTTACATAAGATACATAACCAAATTCACACATCACATTTAAGACTGACGTCTTCCAGAAGGTTGTATGAATCTCAAACATTAAAGTCTAGCACTTGATGTTTCAACCTCAGCGTCATCCTCTCGCTACTCATAGTCAACACAACATCAAGGTAGCTCCATCTATTTTCCTCCTCTGAGTAACTGATGGAACCTCCATCAACCTCTCACCACATGTGGTCTCTCAGTCTACATGACCGTGATCCACATTAAGGTTTAGATATCTTATTTCATATCTCATAGATCCATACACACTAATGTACCACATGTCACATTCCATTCATATTCATCATAACCTTTTTTCTAACACACACTGCCTCGTGTCATTACATCACCTCATACACACTTTTCCAATAATTAAACACACATGTATATATTAATTTCCATCATTTCAAGTCAAATAAGGTAAAATAAATAGGGAAAATTTGCTTAGCAATTTTTCTTTTTTACAAAATACACTCAGCGTAAGTCCCCGTGGAATTATTCTGTTGAGCACACTAAGTCGTCTGCGCTCAGTGAGAATTATGCAGACTTGTATATTGCAAAAAACCAACCTCAAGTTCCTTGACTCGTTTTTCCTCTCAGACACCACTGAAGGTCTAAAAAGGTTCATTCAAGATTGTTTTCACAAATTAAGGGTCAAGGACTCAAGGTAGGTTCTCCTCCAAACTCCAAATCAGTCCCAATTTAGTTTTTCATACCAAAAATCAAGCCAAACTAGATCCAAAACTCATGTCAAAATTCAATGGTTTATATCTCAAACACTACGAATTTAATCACTCCCAAGCATGTCAGAATACAAACTATTATTTCAGCTAGTTAATTAATATTTCATTCAATCACTAACAAACCATCACAACATTAAATCAAAATTTAAACTCTAAAACAATAAATCCTCAAGTTCCATATTTTTCAACTAGTTTAGTGCATAATCATCTCAATCAACACAGATTCAACATAAAAATATAGTTAATACCAAATCATTCTTATATTTCAAATTCACTCACAAGAAGTTCTACTCGAATTATTATTAAAATACTAGTTTCCCTTACCTTAAAGGATTCCTAAAAACAGCATGTAATCTCTTTTCTTGTTCAAATTCTCAAAAGCTTCAAAATACTCTATGAGTGTCTAAACAATAAATTCAACCTATTACCATGAAATTTCTTTTATATTGAATAGATTTAAGCTTAATACAATTACATGCAAGAAGGTTTCCCCCACCAAACACCCAAATAGTCACTAGCTCAAACCCTTAGGAGAAAATAGAGTACGAAGAACTTACCAAAAATGAGATTCTAATCTGTTCAAATGAATTTACTCCTCGCGAGCACAATGGCGTATTCAGATCTTAAAACAGATGAAAAATGAGGGATAATGATTAGAGAGAAGATAGATAGTTTAAAAGAAAAATTTTCTAAAAAGATAGTGAACTTTGAAATAATGAAGGGTGAAATGTTAAATTTTTTTATTTATAATCCCTTTTAAAATTATATTAAACACTTTCACCCTTCATTATTTAAGTCATTACCTTATTAGAACTATCACACGTTAAGTCGTTAAAATAATAAATTTATATAATAATTTTAAATATAAAATTATATAATTTATTATAAATATAAGAATAATTAAAATTATAAATAAAATAATAATTATAAAAATAAAAATTATAATAAATTTTTATATTTAATAATTTAGTTATAAAATATGTATTAACTTTTTTTAAAAAAATATATTTTATAATTTAAAAAATTAAAAATTTTATAATAATAAAAATTACAAAATCAATTATAAAAAATCTTAAAATTTTAATTTAATTCATATTTTATATTAAATTAAAATAAAATAAAAATAAAATAAACTGTATTTAATTTTTATTTTTGATTTAAATAATGAAAAAAAACTCAATCACAAATATACCTAATTTTAATTTTATAATTAAAAATATCAAAATATTAATAATATTGTCTTATTCTCTCTTAATGGAGATTGATGAATTGAATATTTAGATTTTAAAAATTAAGAATATTCTACTATTATTCTCCATCTATGCTTTAATTATTTAGGAGTGATTTTTAAAAATAAAATAATGGTACTAGTTAAATCAACTAATTTAGTTTAACATATGAGATTAAGTGAGATTAAGTGCTAAGTGTGTTATATATTAAGATCGATAAAGTATTTATTTATATTGGATTATAAATATGACTCTAAGAGAAAATTTATATTAAAATTTAAGATTGTTCCTAAGTAAAGATTTAATTTTAAGAATTATAAACAAATAAATAAGATTTAGTTTAATTAAGAAATTTTTTTAATTAAAATTTTACAATATATAAATTGAAAATTAAATATTTTATTATTTATTTATATAAAATTATTATTTTTTTCTTTAACTTTTTTTTTATAATTTTTAAATAAATTTTCATTTTTTTTTAAATGTAAATAGTAAAAGATAATAAGGAGTAAAAGATATTTATTTAATTGAAGTTTTTTATTAAAATAATATTTTTAATTTAATTTAATTTTATATTAAACTATTATTTGATTTTTGAAAGAGATGTTTGTTGGAGTTTATACTTTTTTGCACGTGACGTTTTTAGTTAGAATATGAATTTATGTTATAGGTATATATAATGATTTAGTTTATTTGTGAATTGAATCTCTTAAAAGTAACTTAAGAGTATTTTTAACTTAATTTTTTTATTTTAAAGTCTTATCATTACGTGAGAAAGTCACATTACATAAAATATGTGTGAAAATATTATGGCATGTGATTCCTAGTGTTTTAATTTGTCTACCTAACAAAAATAACTATGAGACATGACATGTTAGTTAATATTTATTAATCTGAATGAACTTCATAAGTTAAAATGTATTTAATTAATTTGATAAATGTTATATATATTATATAATATGTTATTATCTTATTTTTTTTATTATTTAAAATTATAGCTTATTTTTTTTTATTTGTGGTTGATGTTTTATTTAAGAAAATATTATAATTTTTTTTTATATAAAAAATTTAAAATATTTTTTATATTTAAAATAAAATTTGTAAGGAGTTAGTGTGTAGTAGTTCTAGCAAAATAGTAGCTTAAGGAATGAAGGGTGAAAGTAATTGGTAAAGTTTTAAAAAGAACTTTAAATAGAAAAACTTAACCTTTCAATATTCATTATCTTAAGTTTACCATCTCTCTAGAAAGTCTTTTCTCTAAACTCTCTCTACCTTCTCTCTAACCAAACCATCTTTTTCAAGATCTAAATATACCACTGTGAAACTTGAGGAGAATAGATCCACTTGGACCGATCAGAATTCTAATTTGGATAAGTTTCCTAATTTTCCTCCTATGTGCTGAGAAGAGAAATTGGTGTTTATAGGTTAAATTTGTGATTTTAGGCGCTGATAGGACCAATTGAAGCTTCTAGGCTTTGATTCATAGGGGAATTTGCAAATTGGACTAAGGAATTTGAGGTAAGGGAAACTAGAACTTTGACTTTTCTTTTTTTTAGGAAATCTGTGTTTTTGCTTTAAATCTGCGAAAATTGGATTGTTGTATGGTGTTCTGTGTGCTTGACTGTGTTTCGGAAGCCATTGCATGTTGAATCGGAGCTCGGCCTGAAAAAATCCGCTGAGCGCAGGGACCCTACGCTGAGCGGATTTGTTACAGGGATGACTGTAAAATTTCGCTTAACGCACAGTGCGCTCAGCGCATGAAAGTGCGCTCAGCGCATGAAAGTGCGCTCAGCGTATGAAATTGCGCTAAGCGGAATTCTACAACGATCATCGAGCGAAAAATTCGCTGAGCGGAGAAATGGGGCGTAGCGCCTAGTGCGCTCAGTGCATTACTGCGCTGAGCGGATTTGTAAAAAAAAAAAAAAATCCGTTGAGCGGATCTGGATTACGCTGAGCGAATTTTTCACAGTTTGTTTAGCTTTATTTGAGTTGAAAATGTGAAATTTAATATATGTATGTATGTATGATGTTCTTAGACAAGTGTATATGATGCATAAACTGTAATCTTGATGAATGGAAGTGATAATGGGCCTATGACTGTGGATGTTAGAGAAAAGTAACTATGATGATGAGTATGAATGGCATGTGGAATGTGGTAGATTAGTGTGTATGGATCTAGGGATATCATATAAGGTATTCAGACCTCAATGTGAGTCCTGGTCACGTAGACTAAGGCCACATGTGGTGAGAGGTCGATGGAGGTCCCATCAGTTACTCAGAGGAGGAAGCTAGATGGGGCTACCCTGATGTCGTGAGTAGTGAGAGGATGATGCTGAGATGAAAAAGACTCATTTAGTCGGTCGTTATAAGACCTTTGGTCCATGATTTTTAAACATCAGGTGCTAGCCTTAGATGTCCGAGATCTATAAATCTTCTGGAAGGTGTCGGTCTTGACTGTGATGTGTGAATGTGAATATGTGTGTAAAGCCTTTGGTAGACCCTTACACTTGATTGTGATAATAGTAATTTATCTGTGTAATTTATTTTACATATGCATGTGTTTCCTTGTATATCTAGCTTACCCTGCTTGTTCTGTTGTTTTTTCCTTGACCGTTATGATAGTGTGTGTTGCACAGGAGTAGACAGATGCCAGATCAGGAGAGGGCTCCTCTGCTGGGAGACAGTAGTTTAGGAGGTTGTAATAGAACTTTAATATTATAATCTTATGTGTTTTGAGAATTTTATTTGACCCTTTTGAGGCCTCTTTTATAAATGCAATATATTTTAGTATTTAAATATTTAGATTTCGTGAACTGATTAGTATAATATAGTAGTATAATATAGTAAAACTGATATGTTACAAAATTCATTCTTATTATACATAAATATTTTAAAAACTTCAATTTAGTTAACTTTTTTTATATAATATATTTTTTTTAAAATTAAAACGAGGTTTTTAATAATATATATATTTTTTATGTTGTTTTTTCATCTAAAATCTTTATACCAATAAATTAATCGTATTCAAATTCTGCGTGAATCACATTAAATTAGTCACTTTTTTAGAATAATTTAATCACTTATTACATTCTTTCTTAAAAAGGTATGACAGTGCCAATTTTTATAATATTAAATAAATTTGACATACGTATTCATTAAATAATTCAAATATATTTTCTTAAATATGTGTTAATTCATATTTTAAAACGTCATTTAAAAAATTTAAAACATCTTTACGATAAATACAAATTCTTGGCAGTTTTTTAAACTGAGCTATCACCTATTAATGCATAGATCACTTACTTCTATTCTTTTAATAATTTTCTTCATATAATAAAAGAGTTTAACTAGCATACATTATTTTAATATTTTTACACTGTCAATTTGTTAAAATATTTTAAAGAAAATTATTTAAAAAATCAATAAACTTATGATATGTTATAATTTATTGTTAGATGCCAACATAAAATTATTTATCGAATATTTATTAATAAAAAGTTTCACATAACGCTAATTATTTGATTTTATTTATTTATTTCTGACTATGAACAATATTTTCATCTTTGAGAAGACAATGGGTGGAGAAAGAAAATCAAACTTAGGCCAAGATGCATAACCTACCAGAATTTCCTTCAACCCTCCACAACAAAGTCATGGTCTTTATATCAATCTTCTCATGTTTGAAGCTGAAATTATTCAAATTGTTGGAATAAAAACATGAAAGCTACTGCTAGGAGTTTCCTCTTTCATACTAAACTTCGTTGTTGAAAAAAACAATGACATCATTTTTCTACTATCTTACTCATCAAGCCATTTATTATATTAAATAATATAAATATTCTAAATCATTTAAAAATACGTGCAAATTAATATATATATATATATATATAAAATAATATAAATTTTATAAAAATAAATTAAACTTAAAAATTTACTATATTCAATCATTCATAAAATTTATCAGAAATTCATTATTAATAAACAAAACAAACATCTAATTTCTTTTAATTGTAAATTTAACAAAAAAAATTATAAAAATAAATTAAAATTAAAAACTTTTCAAATAATATATATTATTTTACATTAAATTTATTAATTACAAGTTACGAGTCATATTTTTCGGTGTAATTTACAATACTAATAAAGTGAATTATACGGGAAAGAGCAACACCATTTATTAGGATCACTTTTTACATATTATTATTTTTTAAATTAAAAAATAATTGTATTGAAAATATATTTAAAATTTGTACAAAACGATTATTTCTAAAATTTTATCTATACTTTGACGGACTCACGGATTTCGCATTGGAAGGCGGAAGGAAAGGAAAGGAAAAAAACCAAAGTGGGAGTTGCAACTATTGTCCAACGCCCACACGGCGCAAATTAGTGAGAAGCCATTTTAATTTTATTTTCCATTTACTTAAATTTTTTTTTATTTATTCCTCTATATTTTATTATTTGTCTGGAGAGTGTTTTGTTCAGAAATACAGCTAATGTGATGGTACTGTGGCCGTTGTAAACAACGAGCCTCGTGCCTCGCATGGCCCTATAAAAGCAGCACCTCTTGCTCAAGTTCGGTTTTCCCTAACTGAAACCGTTCCAAATTTTCTCTGCCAGCGAGGCAGAGAGAGGAACCAGAGCGAGGGAGGGAGAGAGCCGGTGCGAACAGAACCACACACAACTTCTTTCACCGTGGTCGTTAGTGTCGCTGTCTTCTTTTCCGGCGAGATCTCTCCGATTTGTTTTTCCGAAATGGCGGATCCGTATGTTATCGGTTGGATTTTGTGCTCCTTTCTGACTCTCTTCGCGCTCTACAGCCTCGCCTTCGGCGGAGCGAGCCGGCGTAGCGCTTCGCCGGACAAGAGGATGGAGTTTTCCAAAACCGTGACTACCTCCGCAGGGGAATGCAGATCGGAGAAACGCGACGGCGACGCTGACGTCATTATTGTCGGAGCTGGTGTAGCTGGCGCAGCTCTGGCGCACACTCTCGGAAAGGTAGTTTTGATCTAAAACTCGCATTTCGTTGTTATTGATCCGTTCCTCTTGCATGTGGTTATTATTAACGATGAATAATGAACATGAAACGAAAACGAGCACGAACATGCCTCTCACGTATAACACTCGCTGTTATTTATCGGCGAAATTATTTTTATTGCTTTTATTTTTCTTGCGATTGCTTTTCTTGAAAATTTGAATTTATTTGAGAGAACAGAGCGTAAGAAAGACCTGTTTCACCAATGAAAGTGTGAAGCTGCGTGTTCTCTCTCTCTCTCTCTCTCTCTCTCTCACTTTTTCTATCCGTTTTGGGAAACGGAAAACGACGACGTTACGATTCGTTTTTAGCGTTGGTCACTTGCTAGTAGCGTGGTGGTCATGTAATTGACTATTTTGAAAATTTTGCATTGGAGTTCTGAGTTTTCTCTTCTAAGCAGCGGAAGTCTGAAGATATAACATGTTCTGATTTAGAACGAATAAGATGTTAAGTGCTTTATTTTTTTTTGTTGAAATAATATATTAGAGGACAAAATTGAATGCGAAATTTTATTTCGTTAATATCTATGCGCAGCACTGCAACGTAATAATTCCAGCGTTATGATGATAGGTATTTGCAGAAAGCAAGGAATTAATAGTTCTCTGTAAAATATTTATATTTATAAATTAATTTTAGGGCAGTTTGTTGACTTGTTTCTGCGATTCGAAATCTCACAGGAGTGTGATTTTTGGATGAGTAAAGTAAGTAATTGTAGGTATTAATGAAAAGTTCGTTGATGTTCTAACATCTCCATGATTTGTAATGCATGTGTAATATTTACCGTTGATTTTTTTTTTTTTTTTCAAAATATGAGATTACACGTTATCTTCTAAATTGAGTTGCTTACTTTTGAGGATCTGGATCTATGATTCTGGTGTTACATAATTGCGTTTTGATAAAAATGAGGTTAGGTCAGCAGATCACGATTTATGGAATTCGTACAATTCATGATTCTGTTACCATCCCTTCCGTGTCTGGCTTGGTTGTTATCGTCCTACCTTTTAGTTATACTGTTTGCTAAGACCACTTGAAAATCGAACTTCCATTTTCGGTAATTTATTCAGTTGAAAATTCCAACCTCATTGTATTGTTTATCAGTGAGATTCAGGACATACACATTTTGTGGGAGTTTTAAAAATACGAATTGTGGTACAGGTTCTGTTTTCCGATAGATAGGGGTGTTGACTATATAAATATTATGTGTTATAGGATGGGCGTCGAGTACACGTCATTGAAAGAGATCTGAGTGAGCCTGACCGAATTGTTGGAGAGTTGTTACAACCAGGTGGCTATCTTAAATTGATTGAGCTGGGGCTTGAAGGTAATTTAAATGTTAACTATATGCATGCCGTTTATTGTACTTCTAAATTGCTGATATGTACTGCAGATTCTCGCTAGAACTTTTGTAAACTTGTCTGTCTTGTGTTTAATTGCAGACTGTGTAGACAAAATTGATGCTCAGCAAGTGTTTGGTTATGCCCTTTTCAAGGATGGGAAACATACTCGTCTCTCTTACCCGTTGGAGAAGTTTCACTCAGATGTCTCTGGCAGGAGCTTTCACAATGGTCGCTTTATTCAGAGGATGCGGGAGAAGGCTTCCTCCCTTCCCAAGTATTAATTTCTTCCTTTGCGGATTTATACTTTATAGTATATGCTTGTATATCCTTCCTCTAATAGTTCTTGTTTGTAATATATTTAAAAGCGACTAGAGTTCGGTCGTTACGGAATTGCTGAGTTGGAATCCTATTCTAACTAAGGATTCTTGTGGTTTGGAGAATCCAACTGTTCTTGTGGTTTGGAGAATCCAACTGTTCTTGTGGTTTGGAGAATCCAACTGCAGGAGAACCGGAAAGGGAGAGGTTCCCCACCCTCTTTTTTTCCTGCTCTTGATTCTTTATTTTTAAGAATACTGGTTTTTAAGAATGAGTGATTATCCTTCTCTGACCCTTACTGTCCAACCTGAGAGGATAGCTAATGCATTCCACTTTTTGTACAGGGTTGGATGGTTCGTTACATTGATGCCATTTTTGAGTTTATTTGTTTAGATATTTTAGTCATGTACACGAATCAGTAATTCGATTGAAAGTTATGCTATGAGCTTCTGTTTCCTATATAGTATTTGATCTTATCATCATACGGAAAGCAAATTGATATAAATTATAGTAATACTATCAGAATTCAGAAATGATATGTGAATTGAAATGTGATTTTAGTTATTCAATTGAGCTAGAGATATTTACACGTTAAGTCATACTTACATGGTATTTTTCTTTTTAAATATTCTGCAGTGTGCGATTGGAGCAAGGAACAGTCACTTCCCTAGTTGAAGAGAAGGGCACAATTAAAGGTGTGCTATATAAGAACAAAGATGGGCAGGAATTGACCACATTTGCACCTCTTACCATTGTATGTGATGGCTGCTTCTCAAACTTACGCCGTTCTCTTTGTAATCCCAAGGTGAGAATTCCTTTCGGCTTAATTCTGTGATATCAAATCCCGCATCTTCCTATAAATTGACCAATAAAAACACCAAAAAATCTTTTTTTTTTTTTTTTACTTTAATTTATTCGGAACTACTTTTTGGTTTACAGACTTTTTTTTCCTACTAAGGTTTTCTTCATCGCGCTTGTAGGAAGAAATATGTAGAATTCTAAATTACTAATATTTTATAATGCTGTATTTGTAGGTGGATGTTCCCTCGTGTTTTGTTGGTTTAGTTTTAGAGAACTGTGAGCTTCCATGTGCTAATCATGGTCACGTTATACTGGGAGACCCTTCACCAATTCTATTCTATCGTATAAGTAGTACAGAGATTCGCTGTCTGGTCGATGTACCTGGTCAGAAGGTTCCTTCTATTTCAAACGGTGAAATGGAAAAGTATTTGAAGAAAACAGTAGCTCCACAGGTACCCCATTTATGCACTAAGTTTTATAAATTAAGTTTTAATCTTTGCATGTGATTAAATTCAGTGTAAAATCTTGTTCACATCCACATTTATTGGTCTGTTTGACAATGAAGTGGCAAAATATTGCAGATTCCCCCTGAACTTTATGATGGCTTCATAGCTGCTGTGGACAAGGGCAACATAAGGACAATGCCAAACAGAAGCATGCCGGCTGATCCTCATCCTACACCTGGAGCACTTCTGATGGGAGATGCATTCAACATGCGGCATCCACTAACTGGAGGCGGAATGACTGTAGCATTGTCTGATATTGTGGTGCTGAGAAATCTGCTAAGGCCCTTGCCTGACCTGAATGATGCACCCACACTCTGCAAATACCTTGAATCCTTTTATACCTTGCGTAAGGTAATGTTAGCTTTACTCCTTTTCCTATTATCTTAACTTCTTCTAACTCATGATGGAGCAGAACTTCACCAAACTCATTAAAGCTTGTAAATCTAATGTTTACTCTTTAAATTGCAGCCTGTGGCATCCACCATAAATACATTGGCTGGTGCCCTTTACAAAGTTTTTTGTGCATCCCCTGATCAGGCAAGGAAGGAAATGCGCCAAGCTTGCTTTGATTATCTAAGCCTTGGAGGCCTATTCTCCGAAGGACCAGTTTCTTTACTTTCTGGATTAAACCCTCGTCCCTTGAGTTTGGTTCTCCATTTCTTTGCTGTAGCCATATATGGTGTTGGCCGTCTATTGTTACCATTTCCTTCACCTAAGAGAATATGGATTGGGGCCCGACTAATATCTGTAAGTATTCAATGCTAGCACTGCTTTATTTTTAGTTCAGTTTTAGCGTCTGAATAAATATCAGGGACGTTAACCGGGTTACACCAAAATTTTATTTTGTTCAGGGTGCTTCTGCAATCATCTTCCCCATAATAAAGGCTGAAGGGATTCGTCAGATGTTTTTCCCTGCCACTGTTCCAGCTTATTATAGAGCTCCCCCAGTTGCCCAATAGTATGTAATTTTCAATAAATTTCAGAAAATCAAGGGGCTCTCAAGATGAACGAGTTAGCTTTGTCTTGCATTTTCCGGAATTTGAGGGAAGGTTGAAAGTTCCCAGTTCTGTAAGCATTTTGGCTTTAGTGTGTATTCTTTGTAGCTGTAACTCATACTGTTTAATGTATGATCTCTCTCTCCCTCATTTAGAAATTAAATCCCTTCGTTGATCTTAAATTAAATTACCATCCACTGTTCATTTAAGCAAATGAGGCTAATTAATCCTATTTTCATATTAGATTTAAATATACAGTACCTAAAAAATTTAATTTTGTATTTAGTTCATAATTAAAAAATTTCTCAACTTTAAAATATTTACAAATTTTACATTTGATTCCTGAAATTTCTTTATTATGTCAGTTTTTTTAAGTGATATTTAAAATATTTGTAACTTTTTTTTTAATATATATTTGTATAATAACTAATATATTGTTTTATCATAGTGATTTTGTAATGTAATAAATATATAAAATAAATACATAAATTTAAGACAGATAAAGAATAACTTATTGGTGATTAGATATAAAATTAATGATTTTTTCAGGACCAGGAATATATTTAATGCTATAATTTATATGTTTAGAAAATGCTGAACCACACGAAAACTTGTTTTACCAGATCACTTGCATTAATAGGCAGGCTTTGATACCTGATATGCCTCATCATTTCCTTCTTGCAAACTATGTTCAAAACCGACAACTGATTGTATTAATACATAGAAACAAATAAATAAAGTCGGTACTGAAATTGTTATAATATTATGTTGAATAGATTTGCGATGTACATTATAGGCTCCAATTTGTTGTGTTGGCATTGACCGTGACATGCTAATTTAAGTTTTCTTCCTATATTGTATATTCTACATTTGTGATAGGTAGCACAATGAACCTAAGATCGTCACATATATCATGGAAGATATACCATAATAGAGCATATCCAATGCTATTAATTTATGATACATTACAGATACGTTATTATATATATACATTTACTTTCAAAGTAAAATATAATTAAACAACTTATATAATTATATTTAATTTTTTTAAATAAAACTATTAATTCCACATTTGTAATTAAAAATCTATAAATAATTTTTATTTATATGCAAAATTTTCTTATAGATATACAATTTATTATAAACAAGTTGTATATGGGAATGATATCGAACTTGATCTCTTTTATTATGGATGGAAAAAATATAAGATTTATTTTCAATAAAAAAACTAATTTACTGTACTTTAAAATAAGATACGTTATTTATAGATGTTTTATTTGATTAAATTGTATTTTCGATTGAATACAATTCGCATAAATGTCTTCACATAAATATCTATAAAATTTTAATAAAACCAATTTACAGTATAGATTGCTTACAAATGAGATTTATATTGATTGGTGAGAACTTAATACAAACTCTCTTCCTTTACTTGGACTTGGGATTTAGTGTGAAAATAGAGGCCAAATTTGTTCTCTAAGTTAAATAGTCTCGTAAAATATATATAACCAACCTGATCTAACATATATGACTTAATTGTTGTTTTTTTCTTAGCTAGTATGAATATAAGGCACTAAGATAAAGTTATTATTTTGTACCAAAAGGTCATGAGTTCAAATGGAAAGAATGAAATAAAAAATAAAAAATTTGAGAAAAGAGAAATATAAGAAATAAAATTAATTGTAGAGTTTTTATTGAAAAAGTAGAACAAAATTAACTACATAAAATTTAAAAGTTATTTGCTTTGAATAATTTGAAAATAGAGAAATTAGTAAAAATATAATTATACCCTTGCTTTAGCAGCGAAACATAACTGTATTTTTTTATTTATTTTTAAGTCCATCAACATAATTGATCAACGGAATTTTTTGGCGCAATTAGAGTTGTCATTTGATCAAATTCAAAATCAACAATTGATTAAATGGGCAGATAGTGAGCAAAAGCGGACCCAAAAAATCATTTAATCAATTACCGCAAATGAATGATAGATTAAATGGTTCACACAGTCAACAATTGTTAAAAATAGGTAATCAATTTAATAAAATTTGAATCGATGAAATAATAAATCCAGTTCCACCAAAATTTTTCATTAATCAATTATTTACATTATATAAATGACTAAGTTGATGCTTTAATTTATCATATAATGAATTTAACTGATTAAATACGATAATTTTCGAGGTTTTCACTGCCAAAACAAATGTATAATTGTATTTTTACTAATTTCTCTCCTCTCAAATCTTTCAAACTAAATAACTTTCAAATTTTAGTTTGACTCAAATTCTTACCTATTTTTCTTCTATCAAGCAATTCAAAATTTAACTTTATTTCTTATCTATTTAATTATTTTCAACTTGTTTTTCTTTATTTTCATTTTTTTTTCTTTCCATACAACCAAATATAATGTTATAAACTAATAGGTTGTTAGTTGAATTGATACTGGACTCTGTTTCTTCAAAAAAAGGTCTTGAATTCCCATCTTATGAATGAAAAAATGTGATTAAAATGAAATATTCCATTCCAAATTCCTTAATAAAATTTAGTTATCAAGAAAGTAAATGAATGTTAAAAAAAAAACATTATAGATTCACTCTTGGTTATTTTTCTTAACTAGTGTCGAAATATGGTATAACTGATAAATCTCGATTGAATTTCCACTATACCAGCTTGTTTGCAGTCATAGATTGATCTATGCATGAATCATGTGATCTACCATTTTAAAGTAAATAAAAAAATATTTATTATATTGAAGTCTCAAAACTCTTACAGAGTAAGATGATATTGGATTAAGATGGACTAAATAAAAAATCTAGAAAAGGAGACTTAATTCCTTTAAATTATTTCCCTTTACATATAGAACATTTATACTTTAATTTTATCTTACTTGTTTTTTGATCTTTATCTCATTTATAAATAGATTATGTAAATTTCAATTCTATTTTAATCAATATTCAAACTTTCCCGTTTTTCTTTAAATACAGTTAGAACTTTAATAACATTCTATTTCATGGTTAAAATTTATCTCTTTTTTTCAACAAATGGTTCATTTATCAAATTAGAGATAAATTATTAAGTTAAATGGCAATCAATTGAAATTGAAGTGTTTATTTGCCAACAAAAGAAAGTTTAAGATCAATTGGAACAAAATTAAAAAAAATTACAGTTTTAAGAGGTTAGGTGGTTTTGTAAAGGATGTATAGTTTAAAGATAAATTAAAATACTTAAAATATCTATTTATAGAAAAAAAAAAGTTTTGATACTCTTTTCCTCTATATTGTATCGAGAACTAATGAGTGCAGTTACCAAAGGTAAACTAAGTTGTAGTGTTAATAATCAAGTTTAATCCACTTATGTAAACTTCTTGTTGTAAGTAAAAGTTTCTCTTATTAGTTAATAATCATGCTTATACTCTTAGACATTAAAACGGTTTTATTTTAAATTGTGTTAATTCAGCTTCTCATATTAAGAAGCATAGTTAAAATTTGGTAGGGTATACTACCTAAAATTTTTATGGCCATTAGTTAGCCATGCTGCATCCTCCGTTGAATGAAGAATAAAGTGGAAAAAGCAGAACTGCCATTTAGAGGTGTCAATGTTATGAGCTACATTGAATAAGTACTAAAATTTAATGCATTACACACTTAGGCCATGAGACAACAGGCATGTCTTTCCAGTTAGGCCATCACTTTTTCTTCCTGAATCCTATAAAGATCTGTCTATTATACACATTTTCATTATAGAATGTTAATTCAGAATAATGATTTTACAATCTAGATTACTTAATCCGAAATTTACAAAGGAGTAAATTTCATAGGATACAAAAAAGGAAAGACCTTAAATATATTGCAATTATATCTATTCATGCTGCCTTACCATTAGTATTTAATCATGAGAAGAGGGAAAGAGTAGTGCATTGCTATAACCGGTACGATGATATACATCTAAGTAAAGTTCCAACTCTTTTGAAGTCCATGGGCACAGTACATCATCCTCTGCGAAAAAAGGGCACCAAAGAAAAAATTACCAGAGAATACATACAATACTTTTTCTTCTTTTTACATACGATAAATATATTTAGACCCGTCTACCCCTATCCTTGTATTAAGGAATAGAAGTAGATCACTTTAATGAATAGGAGAACACTTTCAGATGGTAGGAGGTATAGTTCGTCATATTTTATTAATTACTTTCGAAACAAACATTAGATAATCAAATGAAGCGTATAACTTATATGAGTAGTTAGGAAAGATTAAGGATGAGTGTGAACAATTTAATCACAACTTATTCGAACTTATACTATGACAAACACTTATTCTAAGTATTTAGAAGACCTCAAGAAGATAGCTTATGATATGTTCATAAAATATTTTTAGCTTATCTCAATAAGTTCTCAAAAATAAGTTATGAAAGCAACTTATCACTTATATAAAAGAACAGTTTAATCTCGTGTCCTCTTTAATTATAAAAATAACTTTTACATAGAAAGCTTAAGTTGAGTTAGCAGAGTGCTATTAGTATTTAATCTTGTTTCCTCTTGTTTCATAAGAGGTTAAATGATCTATTTATCCAAATGCACTTAAGTTGTGTTAGCAGAGTGTTATTACTCCTATAGTCCTATACATAGCATACATTGTGTGATTAGAAATGTTTAGTATGGTAAGTCTCTTTCTATATATTAATAAAAAAGTTTGCCTAGTTGTGTAGAACAAATTTACAGAAGAATTTCTCCTAGAAGTCCCAAGAGTGTTCAGCAAATGAATTAATTGGGTAAAAAATAATTTAAAAGACTTTAAAGAGGCGATTGACGTCTGATTGCAATGCTTAGTAATTAAATATGTTCCTGGACAATCAATTTTGCAGAAAAGAAATTCAATGCATTCAAAGACAACAGCTTTATAATACAACACATCAACACCATCATTAGTAATTTATGACAATTACCCAAAATTTACTAGCAGCAGAATCATATTTTAGCTGGATGATAATTCTCTTTTAGGAAAGTTTAAGAGGACCTTTGATGATTAATTTGAATACCTCATCTGATTCAAGATTCCTGGATTGTTGTGCAGAGTTGGGCAATTATAGATTCTGGTTCTTCCTTTCCTTTTGTATGGCCTCATATGAACATACTACTTCTTTGAACTTGGCCTCAGAAGCCTCTATCACATTTTCACATCCAAGAATCAATAATGCTATAGTTGGAGTCAACAAAATATTGATAATGACTAGTAAAGGCATACCTCTATTATCCTGGTTCTGGTCAGGATGATGCTGCATTGCCTTGGTTCTAAATGCTGTCTATGAAAGAGTTAAGATAAACATTATAAAATGAAACTAAGACCTAATAAAGCATTTTATATATATATATATATATATATATATATATATATATATATATATATATAGATATATATAAGCAATTTACACATATGATGTCCATACCAAGGTAAAATGTTATGAACGCTAAGTACATCCTTGCTGCAAACTAGATGTTATAGAAAGTGTTATACAAGAGTTTATAGATTAGTTGTTGGCCCATCATAAATTTATAATTTGAATGTGTGATACAAACTACTTTATTTGATAGAACCTTCCGAGGGAATTTTGGCAACTTATCATTCATAGGGTTTTGCTAGATCAATAACCATCATCTGAACAAAAACAGATTACAATCTCTATGGGGAGGCCAATAAAAATACTCGATAAAATAAATAGAAGCCTTATAAAATAAATACTAGAGCACAAACAACAATGATGATGTTATTTTTCACATGGTTTCACTAATTTCCAACAAAATGATTACCAAACTAGCTGTTTTAGTAAATAAGAAGGGTGCAAAGTCTACCACCCATCAAGTAATATCAACCAACGGGTCAATCTTAGCCCTTTCTTACATATCCGAGGCTAATAAGAAAAATAGGTAAAAGAATCAATCTCTTTACCAATACAGATGTGATGCATATATTTTGCGAAACATACAGTAATATGAAGAGATAATAATAATAATAATAAAAAGAAATTTACCTTAATCTCAGCATCTGTATATGGCGTTGTTCTAAACCTGAGATCCACAAAAGGGAACCTTTAATGGCTAAATGAATGCAAAACAGATACGCTATTGCTAACTTATTACATAGACAGTACATAATGCATGCATGGTTTTCCATTCACAAATAATGTTCAGTAAGCTATCAACAGATACCAAAATCACATCCTTTTTTATTGGCTCATAATCACATACTACTCCAAATGATGTATGTTACTGACCCTCCTGGTGTATCATATAATACCTTCAAATATTCTAGTTATAGACATTTTCTTCCTATCAACATACTTCTCATATTTTAACAATATGAACTGTGTTGTGCTCTCTCATGTCATATTAGCTCAGTATTTTCAATCAAATCACACCATACACAATTCAGTATCTGATATTACAAGGCAATGTTTCAACGCCTAAGACTATACGCTGTAGGTGATTTTCAAATAAAACATGAAAGGATACATTACCTTAGGAATTATGTAATTAAAATAGAGAATATTAAATAAAGAATTTAATTTTGATAAACTAAGAGCAAACAAGAGCTGGATTATTGTAGCTACTATGATCTCACATGTAGATAAATCATTTTTCAAACAAGTGCAACAACATGGTCTGTTGATTGTTTAAATAAGATCACAATTTAATCTTCGTGAATATAAATGAATAGCTGAAAATATGGAATATATTCTACAATTATTACAACATTCTGATAGGCACATATATTGATTTTTACTAGAAAGACACAAAAAGGAGCTTGGGTGATAAATAACGGGTCAAAAGGGTGGTTAGTAAGGATTCAGGGTGGGAAAGATGAGTCAAATGATGAGGATGTTACGCAGGAAGGAAGACAAAAAGTAAAAATCCTAACAGAATGGGTGTTATGTGATTAACGGGATCACGTCGGTAAGGTCGAGGGTGGTTTCAGAGGGGTTTGCCATTCCTAAGTATGTGAGGTGGCTGTTCGCAAGACTGGGACTCTCTTGGTTTTCCTGTGATATTTTATTTCTTGTTGTTTAATATCCTAGAATTTCAGAATACCTACTGGTTGTAAGGAGCTTGGCTCTATTTCGCTATTCAATCAATCCAGTAGCTACGACATTCTGATATATCTATCTCCTGCTAATACAAGGGATTGAATACCATAAAAACTATAGTATCCCAGACTTCCAGTGTCAAAGGCTCCTTGCAATGAGAATGTAGAAGGGAGGGACATTGTGCACAGCCTTACCCTTTGCATATGTACAGAAAATATTCGATTTCAAACACCTGATTAAACGATCACCACCAAGACACAACTTTACTGTTGCGTCAGGTCTCACTTAATAAAGTAATACAATATTTCTGTAAGTACCTGTCAAGACCCAAAACTGAGTAGTGATGTGATAACGAATAGTTTCCACTCTCTCTTGGAGTGTGTTGATAATTTGCCCACTGCTCTCTAAAGGATTCTTCAGCTTTCCAATACCAATCATCTCTTTGAAAATGTTGATGATGTGCACCAGCACCATTTGCCCTCCAGCTCTCGTAGCTTCTTGTACGCTTATCCCTTTCTCTATTAAACACTCTTTGCATTCGCTTTATCCGTTCCTACAAGAAGCAACCTAGAATCAAGACACACTGCCTAGCATCAACCAACCAATTAAACATCTAAACAAGCCAAGAAAAAACAAACATTTTCTTTGTGACTTACTATAATCAATCAACCAACTAAAAAATACACACTGCGATCAAATTGCTTTCATCACAAAGTACAGTGACTCAGGATCGCCTATCAGATGGATCACATCACATCCCATCTTACTCTTTTTACAAGGCGATGTTTAACTAAAAAACAATAATAATGATAATAATGATAATAATAATAATAAAACAAGAATAAAATTAATTGATACTAGAAAGAATAATAGTCTATGCAGCGACACATCCAATAACAAATTGTCACGTATGCTAAATTTATTGATTTTTACTTAACTATTTTCGAAGTCATTATAATCTCAATATATATAAATTAAACTCTACTAGAAAACTCACCACCCTCTCCATCTCCTCCTCATACTCCTCTTGCAATCGTTTATTGTACTTCTTCCATGCTTCTTCTTGAAACGCTGATCGAAAAGAACTGCCACTCCCTCCTTTTGACTGCGACCTGGACAGCTACAAAGAGATCAACAATAGCATGCACCATCAGTTTCACTATGATTCCTGGGCATCTCTAGTTTGTAGTTCAAACACAAAATTCAAAAAAAGACTTTTCATACAAAGCATAATCCCTAAAAACGTAAGAGGGAAAATATATGTTCATAGAATATTAACATTACTATAAAAAGAAATCTGCTACCCAAAATCAAAGCGATTCGGGTGAATGACTCGTTCGATCACTTCTTCTCATGATGCCGAAGGCAACCATCACGAAAACAAGTTAAATTATTTCAAAGTGAAGTATCATCATGGTTCCAACCAATTTCCATTAACTAGCAATTATTACCTCTTTTTCATATGTAGAAAATTCTAATTATATGTCAGTTAAAGATTGTTTAGAATGATAGGCAGGAGGTACACCGGACCATGAAATAAGTTCTCCAAAAACATGGTTTGTGTGAGAATGACAACACAAAGTTGCAAATCCTAAGATTAGAATCAAAGTTTATATCTATTATAAATATAAATTAAGAAAAATATATTAGAATCAAAGTTTCATCTAACCTCTGACAAAAGTTTGCATAAAAATCAGTGAAAAATGATAAATTTAGACCTCTAAAATTGAAAACACCCCAATAACACTAATTTTTTAATATTATTTTATTTGAATATGTAATTTTTCGACATGAATTTTATTAAAAAAATATTAAATATATATTTTGAAGGGGTTAGTTGGGTGTTTTGAAAAAAATTGGATAAACCCTATCATCGAAGTGAAAGTTCAACTCTAATTGAAAAGCACTTAAGGAATTGCATGCAAGTTTTTCTAAAACAAATTAGGAATAATATGAAAAGGAAAAAACAAAACGAATGCGAAGAACTAACGGAGAAGGCAGTGACGGCGGCGCCGACTAATCCGAAGAGGAAAACTCCCCAAAGCTTGATCTCATGCGTTTTCTTTTCGTTCTGATCGCTTTCGTCTTTGTTCATTTCTGAATCAAACTCAACAATATCTCAATTCAACGATTCCAATCACCAATTGCTCCACAATCCAAACACATCTCTCTCTCAATTTCTCACAGTTCCAAACTCCGAAACTCTTTTCTTTCCTCTTAACAGTGATTGCCATCTATTTCTCGTTCTCCCTCTCTTCAACTTTCTGTTGATAATCAAAACCACCAAAATCGGTCCGGTTCGTTCGGTTCAATATTATTAATCCGAATCAGCACTATGACGTGGCACCAATCATCCGGTTCAATCTTTCCACCTATTGGGCTATAATGGGCCATATCCAATTAGGCCAATTAGGCCTGGCCCATTCTCAATTACCGGTTCAACACCGTTGGATTCCACCAACCGACACTCCAACATACTCTGCACTTTTTTTTTTGCACCAACATTGCCATTGCCACGAGAACAAAAATTAACCATACTCTGTTTTTTTTTTCTCTTTTCTTTTTTTCTGATTCTCTCACTTCTTTCTATTTGTATTGCGCGTAACTCAGATCTAGCGTTTGCACAATGCAAATTCTGTAGGTTGTTTGGTTTACCGGTAATTCGTGATTTTTGCTCCTAACGCGTTTTCAGTGCATTGACGTAGCTCCGTAGCTTTCATCGTGTTTTTTCATCGGCATTGTGATGAAACCGTTGTTCTGATTCTTGTGTTGCAGATTAGTGTAACTGAAAAAACGCGTTTCTGCTGTAAGAAGATTCGAGAAAAGAAAAGTTATGTCGCGGAGACCGGGGAATCCATCTAGAAGGTTCGGTGACACTGGCGGTGGATTGTTCTCCTCTTCGAAATCTAGGTCGCCGCCGGTTTTGTCGATTGCTCTCGTAGTTGTGGTGAATTTTTTATTTATTTTTATTTTTATTTTTAATTGATTTAATGAGGTGCTTTCACTTTCGGTGAATTTTTTTCCTGACTGATTTGATTTTGGTAATTCTGCAGGGAGGTTTATTTCTCATTGGCTATTTTTACAGGGGTTCAGGTTTGTTCTACTTTTTTCGTTTTATCACTGAGATGTACTTTTGGCTTGTTTTGTTTATCTATGCAATTTGATGTCACGTGCTTTTTTAACAGGTGGATTTGGTAACCGTTTAGATTCTGTTAGCAGGCTTGAAGGTAATTTCCAATTTTTTTACCCCTCTGGACTGTGAGAATTTATTACATGGTCCTAGATCACTATGATCTTGACCAATTTACATGTGAGAGGCACCTTCAAATGGAAAATTTTGGCTACCTATTACTTGAAAATTGGTCGGGACCATGGACCGGTGTCTTGGACAACCTAATAATTTATCCTAGATTGTGATATATTTCACTTTCTATTTCTTTGTCTATTAAGATACGAACAAAACTTAATTACAGTTTCTTAAGTACTAATTGTGCTGATATCTTAATTGGAATTGGAGTTTTACCTTGGCGTAATACTTCAATGCAAACCTTTATTATGTGAATTACGTTATTGAGTGGAGAATAACACAACCAGTACCCAAAAAACTGGATTTGAGTTTCGTCCAAAAGGGGTATTATGTTGATATTCTACAAGTGTGTATAGTGGAGAAGTTCGTTGGTATTCTACAAGTATGTGAAGTTAATTCCTAGTTAGCAGAGAAGTTCTTTGACACCGTTGATGGCTTTCAATTAAGTTGATGTCTTAAGCAACAAGGCACGGTTTGTCATTTAATTGGACATGATGGAGCTTTGTTGGTGTCACTGTGATTGAATGATGGCTTGCTGCATCAAATGTGATTTTATTGTTCTAGTGGTGTTTTTTGCTATGTGATCAAGATATCATGAACACTTTCTACCCTTTGGAATCGGAGGTGTTCTGTGGTAATCATAAAATTTTTATGACGTTAAGTCACATGATGCTTTTCTCTTATTGGGTTGTCTATTAGAGGCTTAGTGCTTCCTGTGAATCCGTTGCATACAAACAGATTTAGCTTGCGAGGCTAATTTCTTCACTGTAGGAGTTTCTTCTCTGATTTGCTGTGTTATAAAACTATGTCATACGCGGTTCTTTGGAAATAAAAAGAAAAGAAAAAATTGGTCAATAACCATTTTTATCAGACTTAATGCTTCTAGCAGATGAAAGTTGTTCAGTTGTTTCTCTTTATTGAAATATAATTGTCTTTTTATTCAGGTTTCAAAAGGTTAATATTCACACTTGTTCTTCCTTTCTTCTTGTAGTGGTATACATTTGTTGAATTGTGATTCTAGAAAAGTAGCAACTTACCTCATAATATAAATTCCATATTTCTTTCTTGAAATGCATTTTCTACTGTCTTTTTCGTTGTTTCTTTAAAGTGAATCACTGAAACAAAATAACTTGTCTTTTATTCTAGTTAGTTGTTTTATATTTTCTTCTTGTTCAGGATATTGATAATGTGATATTTTTGTCATGAGTCAATTGTCATCCTTTTAATTGTATTGTAACTGAAACTTCTAGTTGGGTTCAGACTGGCTATGCATAACTTATGATGGCCATTGGCATACAGTTAATGTAAACAGTCCAAACATGTATACAGGATTAAGATAGTCTTAGTTGTTGATACTAACTGGATCTTATGTGATGAGTGTTCTATGTGTTTGTCCTACCATGTAGTAAACAGGGTTGTTTCAATGATTTGCATCTTATATTTGTGGCTTCTCTGTTTCTTTGTAATGGAATTATTCTAAAGATTGGGTAGTAAGTAGAATAGGTTTCATGATACGTCTTTTCATATTACTCCTGGTTTGCTATTCTAATTTGTTGCTTACAATACCTGCAATATACTGGAACAGTGATGAATTTTTTTAGAATTTGGGTTCAGATTCAGTGTTTGGATATTTGGAGGTAAGGAGAAGGAAATAGATCAAAGGAAGAAGGAAGAAAAGGAGGTGAAGAGCATGAGAGATAGTTTTGATTTTCCTTCCTTTTGTTTGGATGATTAAAATCCTCCTAAGTTGGGGGGGAACCTTTGAAATGTTCATAAAAATTAATAAACGGGTTTGAGGATCACATGTTAATCCCTTTCTCCTTCATCCCTGTTTCATCCAGTGACCTTTACCTTGAATTCGCCTCTAGATATTCTGTGATAATATACATTACTTCCAAATGCAGGTGGTGATTATTTGTGCAGTGGAGAGGTTCAACAAGCGATTTCCGTTTTACAGAAAACATATGGAGATAGCATGCATAAAGTTTTACATGTTGGTCCTGATACTTGCTATGTGGTCTCTAAATTGCTGAAGGAGGCAGAAACTGAAGCCTGGGGAATAGAACCATATGATTTAGAGGAAGTTGATAATAGTTGCAAAGCACTTATCCATAGAGGCAGTGTGCGTGTATCTGATATCAAGTTTCCTCTTCCTTACAGGCCAAAATCTTTCTCTCTTGTAATTGTTTCAGATGCTCTTGATTACCTATCTCCAAGATACCTTAATAAAACACTACCTGATTTGGTGAGGGTATCATCTGATGGTGTAGTACTATTTACTGGTAAGAGCACTCTATGGAATTTAATGTAGCTTAAATCGATGAATAAAACGTATTCTTCTGTCCAAAGAATTTCGTTTTATGTGAAACTTGTATTAAATCAGTTAGCTGTACAGTTTTTGATAGAGCTAAAATAGTAAATGGTGTCAGTTGATTCATGTAACTGATCCCGCTCCCACCTAGCTGTCATTGAGTCCAAAAGTTGGTTGTTATTGTTGAAGAGTGAATCATCTAGTATGGTATTAAATTTTTGAGCTTAAATGTTGTTTGAGGTAGTGTGTTTGAGCTTATGTGAACCATTGAAATTCCTTTTATTTGACTTAGAAGAATGATTTACTTTTACTGGTGGTGGTAATTAATGTTGATGAGTTTTTGGGAGCTTGAGAGATTTAAATATACTGCTTGTGCTGTAGCTTAAAAGACTATCTTAGCAATAGTCAATAATCTCTTGGTTCTGTCACTGACTTCTGATAAAATTTATAATGAAGGTTTTCCTACCACTCAAAAGGCGAAGGTAGCGGATGTTTCTAAATTTGGAAGAGCGGTGAGTAGATTTTACATAAAGAATAATGAAATGTTATCCATGTTTTTTTGTGGTTGCATTGATGTCAATTATTGAGACTGATTGAATAGAAGGTCCTTGATCCTAGACTTTCAACCTTTTTTAAGTTAAAGATATACTCACCTAGATATACCTTTTATTTATTTGTATATAAAATTGGGGAAAAATTAACTTATTCGTCTTGGTTTAGGCCAAGATGAGGAGTTCATCCTGGTGGGTCAAGTTTTTCCTACAGATTAACTTAGAGGAGAACGAAGCTGCTTCTAAGAAGTTTGAACAGGCTTCCTCCAAGAGTTCGTATGTTCCAAGATGCCAGATATTCCACTTGAAGTCATTCCATTGATGTATGGGATGGTATAGCATTGGAGCTCTGAATGCTGCTTCTCTGTTTTCATTTGGAACAATTCCTTCTAAAGGCAATTTAATTCTTTGAAATATACTCCTCATAGATGGTGTATCAATTCTGTTGATAGATTTTTATTCTTTGAATTTCAGCCCCTGGCTGCAAAAGACAAATCAATTTAGTATTTAACTAATTATTTGTTGAATTAGGTTATTTATAATATAAGTAAGTCGCACTGATTGTTGAAGTAATATTCCTTCGTTTGTTATATAAATTAAATATTATGTTCTTGAGTAATTTGTCAAAAGGATGGATGGATAAACCACATTGTTTTCCGTTAGTTTACGTCTATCTCTACACCATCACTTTTGTAAAAAGTAAGAAATATAATTCGTGATGACAAAATGGATAGTTGATATTCCATCACATACATAATCAATAGTTGATATGGATTTTTCTTATTTTTTTACAGATAATTCAAGACATAGGTCGAGAATATGAATATATAGTAAAGTCTTTTTTTTGTGTTAATATTTTTATTCGAACATGTTAAATGGACGGAACTTATTTTGATTGATTTTGAGTATGGTTGGAGAAAATTTATTGGAAGGAAAAAAGATGAAATTATTAAAATTCAAATTTAGTTTTACATTTGTACTTACAAGAATATTAAAATTCAAAATTTAGTTTTACAAGAATATTAAAATTCAAAATTTAGTTTTACATTTATAGTTACAAGAATCGGAGAATATTTCAATATGTTTTTCTTATTTCAAGTGATTCTTAAACTCTTGAGTTGTATAGGATCGAATGGTGGAGATATTTGCGATTATATTTTGACGTTCAAGTCAGTGAGAGTATAATGAATAAAATTGTAAAATGATTAGATTGCTTATTTACTTGGGTTAGATGACTATTTATAATATGATAAAGTAACTAATTATCCTTAGTGGAGCTAAACCAACTTTTCTTCTAAGCGAGATTTGCAGGGATCATGCCGAGTTTGTTACAAAAATCTATTTTAAGCCTATGTTTTATTGTGCCTGCAGCCAAATCGGGTACTTGTTGGGTAAGGCCGATAGGTGTCGGTCAGCAAGTACCCTTTTAGGATTCGAGTGGTTACAGTTTGACGGGTTGACAAGGATTCGGTACCTATCTGGTACACAAGTCTCCCTAGTCATGAGACCGAGAAATGTAATATCACTGAGTCGAAGGATCTCTTGGGAGGCATTACTAGTTTATGCCAGCTTCCATCAGGTGTTAGTTCATAAATCTAAGGCAATGTTTGGAGTGGTAACTCTTCAGATTTGAAAACTTCTTATGGGAATGAGCGGGAAAAGAGTATGCTGGAGTCGAAGGGTTAGACTTGCAGCTTTACTTAGGGCTCTAGGTGGTTAGGTGGTTACATCATTACTAGGTAGCTACCATCATTATTTGGAGACGATTTAGTTTTTTTGACTTGTTATAAATATGGGTGGTAAGTTCTCAAGAGTACTGCTTACTTCTCTTCTGTCTTCTTTCTTAAAAAGTCTTGCTTTCTGCTGTTATTTCTTCATCTTCTTCTTCTTCTTTGGGATCCGAGAGTTTTGAGGAGAGTTAGTTGACCAGGATGAGTGACCGAAATTCTGTGACAGAGTCGTTGGCTGGAGTGTCTGAGTCCTCGGTGTGCAAAGTGCCGAAAACAGCCAAAGTTGAGCTGTGAGAGGCAGAGATGGTGGGAAGTGATGGTGCGAGAATTCGAGAATACTGAGGACAACTCAGTATCTTTGGATGAATGTGAATGGGCGGAATGGGCTTGACGGGACCACACGTCCCGTGTCGGCTACAAATGGGTGGAGCCTGCAGTTTCCTTGTACTTCTCCAAGTTCACTCGGACAAGGGAGGTGATTGACTTTGTCGAGGGTCAGCATTTGTTAGCCAAGGGCTACGAGAATAATCTTATTTTTGTCAGAAGGTCTTCTTTCTTAAAAAGTCTTGCTTTCTGCTGTTATTTCTTCATCTTCTTCTTCTTCTTTGGGATCCGAGAGTTTTGAGGAGAGTTAGTTGACCAGGATGAGTGACCGAAATTCTGTGACAGAGTCGTTGGCTGGAGTGTCTGAGTCCTCGGTGTGCAAAGTGCCGAAAACAGCCAAAGTTGAGCTGTGAGAGGCAGAGATGGTGGGAAGTGATGGTGCGAGAATTCGAGAATACTGAGGACAACTCAGTATCTTTGGATGAATGTGAATGGGCGGAATGGGCTTGATGGGACCACACATCCCGTGTCGGCTACAAATGGGTGGAGCCTGCAGTTTCCTTGTACTTCTCCAAGTTCACTCGGACAAGGGAGGTGATTGACTTTGTCGAGGGTCAGCATTTGTTAGCCAAGGGCTACGAGAATAATCTTATTTTTGCCAGAAGGTGTGCCTCTGTGGACAACGTCTACCATGGCTGAGAGGGATCTCACAATGATTTCTTTTATATGTACGTTTGTTTCTTTATAGATTTACACTTAAGGTTAACATTTGACGACTTCACCATGAGGGTGTTAAGAAATTTGAACGTGACACCCTCTCAGCTAAACCCTAACAATTGGATCGTGTTGTAGGCATTCCGAGTATTATTTCGGTACTGTCCATTACTCTTGCTCTCAGATTGTTCCTTCACCATTTCTGTACTCGAGGGAAGAATTTAGTAAGTTGGATTTTGCTAGTAAGCTAGCCAACGAACACCCAATTTAAGCCGCCAATTATAAAAACTTAAAAAAGAGACTTATTTACATGAGTTAGACGGTTATTTATAATATAATAAAATAACTTATTATTTTTAGTGGAGCTAAACCAACTTATCTTCGGAGCGAGATTTGCGAAAATCGTATCAAATTTGTTATAAAAATCTATTTTAGGTCTATATTTTATTGGATCTACAGGAAAATTGAGTATTTATCAGGTAAGGGCGATAGGTGTCGAATGAAAAATACTTTTTCAAATTTGGGTGATTATAATTTGACGGATTGGGTTGATAAGGATCCAGTACCTTTCCTGTACAACATTTTATATGAAATGGCTTGTATAATTCAGTTTATGTAAAATTTTGTCACAGTTGAAATCTTTTGTTTATTTGTTGTTGCAAAGTGTTTCTTCCTTCCTTTTCAATAAAAAGATAATTTTTTTTTTGTATAAATACATTTTTTAAAAATATTATTACAAATAAAATGATTTATTTTAAAAGAAAAATTAATAGGGCAATTACTAAAACAAATAACATAATATTAAATCTTTAAAGATAATTTTTTTTGTATAAATAAAATTTTGAATAATATTTGTGTAAATAAAATGCTTTATTTTTGTTAAAAAAATTAAAATAAACCGTCCAATGACTAAAACAAATAGCATAATATTTAATTAACATTTGCTGGTAACTAATGGTGCCATGAGTGGATGCATCATTATAAATTGTTTTGCACAAAGTACAGTAGTTTATTTGGTCTTTGAAAATGAATATAAATTTGATATGTTTATATTTTTTTCTTACATATTCATTTTTAATTTTATTCAAATAGCATAAATTGTTTTGTGTGATAGTTTATTTGTTCTTTGAAAATGAATATAAACTTGATTTAAAAAAAAATCTTCCACATTCATTTTTAATTAAAAATATATTTTATGTTATTATTAAAATACAATTTAATTACTATTATTATTATATATAAATTATACTTTAATAATACTATAACGAACCTACATTAAATGAAATATGAACGTGAAATATATTTTCACAATTTTGACTATGTTTCACAAATCTAATTGGAAAAAAAAAACTAGCTAGCTAACCATATATAGTAAAACAAGATAACAAATATAATATTTATAGTCAAGTGACTCATACCAAAATCACTTATTGATAGAAAAATTCGAAATAAAATCTTAGAAAGTTCCATAATCAATAAGTGAAGATTGATATGAGGTATGTTTCATATTTCAAGTATAACATATTTTTATGTTTAACTTTATATTTTACTTATTTCTCTCTTTGCATCAAGATTCTATCAAAACTTAGGTCTTGATTTAATATATTCAATTGAGGTTCAATAATAAATTTTAAACTATAATTAGGATTAACAAAAGTATAATCAAAATAAATAAATTTCAATAACTATGAAATTCATAAAATATAAATCAAATAATGACATATTTTTATAAATAAAAGAACTTATAATCACATTTCTTGTAATCTTTCTGATTTTTTTTTTTTATATATTTTCATTTTCTTCTTCTTTATTCGTATAAGTGTAGTTAAATATAAGACGTATAATATAGTTGAGTCAAATATGTAATAAATATTAAATATTTTTAATAATATTTAAAATATAAATATTCATAAGTATTAATGTACATTTTTTTATTTTATTTATGAATATATAACTAAAATATATGTTCTAAATTTTTAAGTAATTTATATTTATATTCACATTTTTTTATTTAATTTAAGATTTGAAATTATTAAAAGGTAATTAATAATTACCAAAGAACAATATAATACTAAAGTTAGAAACTACTTTATTGATGTGGTATAACGATATTAATTTTATTAATAGAGTAATGATATATGAAATGGATTAAGAATATCGTGTGAATATCTTAAGAATTCGAGATTTAATAAATTTTCTATTAAATAATTGGAGAACACTAATATTCTGTTAAAAAAAATACTTTTTTTTTAATATTGGTATCAAATATATATTGAGATTCTTTATACATTGATAAACTTCAGAACTTACAACTTTACCTAAAGCTAAAATGGACACTATAATAAAAAAATGTAGCAATTTTTATCCTTCAAATACTTTAATTCTATTTTTATTTCCATCCATATCAAATAGGTCAAACTTCTTAAAAGGATTTCTGATTTTTTTTAAATCATATATATATATATATATTTACAAATTAATTATGTATAAAAAGAAAATATTTTTGGAGAAATTTATCCCAAAATAATAATACTGTTTATTCTCTGCACATTCCATCCCCACTTCCTCTCTCATTAACATGGTGTAGCTGTTGGTTGCGTGTTATGAAAGCACATGTTATGGTGTGTTGATCTTATTTGACTTTAAAGTAGGGTGTGATTTTGGACATTAGAAGAATTTAAGCACATTTCAAACAGATAGATTGATTATATTTGACTAAATGCCAACATTATGCTTAAATTAGATTGCCAAAAACCTAATCCTGAATAAAAGATTCTTTCAAGGTTTCTTCTGGAAAGCCATTACTCCCACATAAAATGGTTTTTGAAGACAAAAAAAGAGGGTCCTCAAATGATCCATTCAAGTATATCTCCTCAATAGGTTTTTCCCCCAACAAATATTCTCCTCCACATTTTTGTTTAATCCTTTTCTTATAAAATGACAAATGCAATACATACAAAATTTTCTTTCGAATTTATCTTTAAAATTTTGATACAAATATTGAAAAAAGGTAAATAATATTTTAAATTTTATATAAAAAACATTTATATCACTTCATAATATTTAATATTTTAAATTTTATGTCTCTCTCTCATCAATTATTCGTTTATTCTCATACATTTTTTTATCATAATTTATTTATTAAAGAATACAAGCCATTATCATTTGTGTTAATTAATGTGTTCGTACTAGTATTTTCGGTGAGGATGAAAAAAAAAATTTAATGCATACTTAATTTCATATATAAATAAATAATGTCTTTTTCTCTAAAATAATGTCATATACAATGAATAATTCTAATAATAAAATGGAATAATTAATGTGTTCAATAAATTTTATGAAGAAAAATATATATATTTTAAATATGTGGTGAGAGAACTAATTTTTAAAGAGGGGAATGAGTTCTAACCTAACACGAAAGCCCATTTCCTTCACCATTTTCAATAGTGGGCCCACTGTAGCGTTTATGGCGCTCATTAACCGACCACCACGTGTTTTGAGCCCATAACTTAGCCATTAAAAATAAGAATACTACTACACTACGAGATGGTACACCATTTTTTACCAACGACAGCAGCAAGGACCCAATAGCTGCATCAATATCCACGTGGAAGATCCTCGACCGTGAAGGTATATAATTGTGTCATGGGGCGCCATACAGCATATAGAAAACGTTCTTCTGTGTAGCATGTTCGAGTGGTTAGTTACACGCTCCGCATCACGCACTTGAGGTTGGCGCCTGGTGTCCGCCACGTGGCGAAGCCGTTACTCCCGCTTTCGAATTTTATTCTATTACAATCGATCAATCATTATTTTACGCTTCTCAAACGCGATTTCGTAACGTGGCTTTTTCGGATTATTACGTCTACGGTTTAGCTATTTACGTGTTCGCTGGCTGCTCAGCGAAAAGAGAGAGAGAAGGAACGAATAATGCCCTGTGACTGAAACAAAAAGAGGAAGGGCAGATAAAATGAAAAAACAAACAAACAAACCCCAAATCTTAGGGATTCATTTTTGCTCGTTGCCTTTAATCAAACCTTTTGCGAAAGTATTATAAACGTGCGTTCTTGTGAAGTAGAAGCAAAAGCAAGGCTCGCGGCTTGCTCTGCGAGTTTTGACTTTTAAGCGTCACCTAACCTTCTTCTTCGTCTTCTTGTTTTGCTTTTTCAACAATTCATTTCTCGATTCTTCTATTATTCCACCACTGTGCGCCGCTGGTTGATCTTCGTCCACAATTGCAAATGCGCATCGCTGTGCTGGTACATTATATCTCTTCCTTCTTTTCTTCTTTGGTTTCAGATTCGGATTCGGAATGTTGCCTCCTTCTAGAATCGTTTCGGTTTTGTCTCTTTCACCAATTCATTTAGAGTTAACCGTATTCGTTTTGTTTTTTTGTTGCTATGGAGTTTTGTTTGATTCAGAGTTTTTTTTTTTTTTTTTTTTTTTTTTTTTTGAGCCTGTTGTGTTTGGTTTGAGAGCTGTGTTAGTTTGAATCTGGTTTTGGCGATGTGTGTGAAATTGTGAATCTAGTATTGTTGTTCAGACGGATAATAACTGTAGGATCTTAAGTTTGTTTTATTTTACTAATTAGCGAAACTGATAGTGATTTAGTGAACTGGCTTTGCTTCTTCTTTTTTTCTTCTGGCTTTTACATCCTGTGTTTTAGTTTTGTGAACTATTCATTTTTATCTCTTCTAGCATGGCAAATAAGTATGGTTTTGCGAATTCGATATAAAATTAATCAAGCATTCAGGAGTGTGTTTGATATAAAATATTTTGTGAATTAGTCTAATTTAGTTTTAGTTGTTAGAATAGACTTAGTCTCCCCGTATTTGTTTAGTCATGTACTTATTGTAAGTAGGGGTAATTAAGTAAAATAGCTGATATAAGATCAATATAAATTGTCTTTATTGTATATTTGTTTTCTGAAGAACAATGGAATTTTATTTTGTAGATCAATCACAAATTTAATGATTCTAAACGCAACTTTTATATGAGCTTTTTATTAGTATCTTTTGGTAAGTTTGAAAAGGTATTGAGAAGTTTATGAAACTTTACTCCAAGTTTTATGGAAAGGTGAGTCACTGAGGCAAGATAGTAGAATATTGGCAAAGTACTTAGTTATTGCTTACGGTTATTTAAGCTTCACTTGTTTAGCTCTCAGCAAGTGTGTCTGTTATTGTTAGAACTTCCAAATGAATTATCTTTTCTTTTTTCATTTCGATCTTTCTTGTCCTTGTACTGTTGCCTATTGTGGAATAATGAAAATTCTCATAATTATAGACAGATATGATACTGCACCTCAACAACTTAATAGAAGAGATCTTTCAATTTTGCATTGTTGTACCTGTGCAAAGAAATTCATTTCTTACTGAGACATTGGTTGGAATAAATACTCTTTCAGATAATGGGCACGATTTGGATTTCTACAGTCTCTCTTATGGGGTAACGAGATGCGACTAGTTTTGAAGCACAGTGAGCAGGGATGAACGTCACTGCTCTTTTAACTTCTGCTGGAATTAATAGTGCTCTGTGTGTGGTGCTCTTTTCGTTTTATTCTGTATTAAGAAAACAACCCAGCAATGTTAACGTGTACTTTGGAAGGAGATTAGCCTCTCAGTATTCAAGACGCATTGATATCTGCTTGGAAAGATTTGTTCCCTCCCCTAGCTGGATATTGAAAGCATGGGAAACTTCTGAGGATGAGATACTATCTATTGGTGGCTTGGATGCTGTGGTTTTTGTGAGGATGCTTGTGTTCAGGTTGTTCAGTCTTTCAAAGATATGAATAACATTATTTTATTTTGATGAACGTGGCGCTAGGGTGAATTGCTTTATTATCTGTTAATTTTTTAATCTGAAATTTACCACATTCCTACCTACCAATTACATTCAAAGGCGAATCAAGTAAAAATTAAGTCTAAAGGATATTTGATTGTCTATCTTGGAACTTTACTAACTGTAATTTAGCCATTGTCTCCTACAGTATTCGAGTGTTTTCCATTGCTGCTGTCATCTGCATTGTATTAGTGCTTCCTGTAAATTATCATGGTATGGGCACACTGCATAAGAATATACCTTTTGAGTCGCTGGAAGTATTTACCATTGAGAATGTCAAAGAAGGTTCATCGTGGTAAGACTTCAGAGTTATATCTTACTTTTCAGTTGAAGAGTTAATAATGTTGATTCAATTAGAATAGGTAATAATGTGTACAAGTTGAGAAATACAACAGAAAATATATATTATATTACTTTAAGTTTCATAAGCAGTAATGAATTATGTGGATCAGCTTCTTATTAGATTTTTCTTCCTCATGGATTAATAAACTACTTAACTTTTCTTTATTGGGAAGTTTATTTGTTGTTTTTTTCTCTCCCAAGAAAATGTGATATTATAATTTCTATTAATCGATGAAATTTATTTATTATGTTTTTTTTTTTTTTTTTTTCATTTTAAGATATTAATAAAGTGGTAATCAATGACTTTATTCAGGAATACACCCCCAAACTAGTTACTTATATATTGTTTTTATTCTTTTGCATGTCGTCAGGCTTTGGGCTCATTGTCTCGCACTATACATCATAACATTATCGGCCTGTACTCTTCTGTACTTTGTAAGGATCTTATCTACAAGATAGACATCTCAACATTTTTTAGTTTTACTCTTCCAATTCTTAAATATTGATTTGTCGGTGTTTATGTTTAGGAATATAAGAGCATTACTAATTTGAGGCTACTACACATTATTGGATCACCTCCAGATCCAAGTCATTTTGCAATTCTTGTCCGATCAATTCCCTGGTCTTCTGAAGAATCATACAGTGAAACCGTGAAAAAGTTCTTTTCACATTACCATGCATCAACATATTTGTCACACCAAATGATTTATAAGTCTGGTACAGTTCAAAAACTGAAGGTGAGCTTCTTAACTCCTTTAAATATTTTCATTGTCGTTGCAGCATCATACTGCTTGCCAATTTTAAATTTATTTAAAGTTTATTGTTTAGATCTCCATCACTTTGTGAAGTCATAACTGTCAATATGTGTTTTTCCAATAGTCTATCTGTCTAAGATGATTATTTGGTTCAAGGGTACTGAGAACCAATATAAATGTTTATATGGAAACGAGTATCTACATTTCATTCATTTTCTAATTCTCTATGAGTTGGGAGATTTTTCGTATGATATTTGCATCTTTTTCTTTCTAGTGAACTTGAAATTTTTTAGAATTCTCTTAAGTAGAAATCGAAGTTCCTTTCCCATTATGACAGTCTTGAATTTATATTTAGTTTTATCATACCAATATATGACTAGTTATACTCTATGTAATGAGTGTTAGACTTTAAAGGGATAAGAAAAAAGCTGGTGCAGCAAAACATAAGATGTTAAGATGATGTGTGGTCACACAAGAAAAGACAAGATATGTTTAATCCAGGGAGATATTGTTGTGACGTTCAACTATTCAAGTCTATAGTCATTATTTTATGATATAGAGTCATTTTTTTTCAATAATATAAACCTCTGCCACTCTTGTTGACAGAACAACTGTTTATAGTTTATCCTAATCTTCTTCCCTCAGGATGATGCTGGACATATGTGTAAGAGGGTACTTAGAGATACTTCAATGGAAAGTACTTGTAAGCGTAATTTTAGGCATTGTTGTTCTGGAGAACCAAAAAATTCTTTTAAGAAGATTTCTATTCAAAGCGACAGTGTTAATTGTAGAACGGGCAATACTGACGAGCATTTAGAAACGACAAGAAAGGTAATTTTTGTTTTTTCTAGACTGGTTTATATACTTATGAGACAAAATGTAAACTTTACTTTTTATTATTTGACATCGAAATATCATGTTCAGAATATTGACAATGTGATCAAGATCCGTTGACATAGTTTGAAAAGAGGAAAAAAATCAACATGACTTTAATTTCTGAATATAAGTCTTTACAATAATATTTTATTTTTTCTATTTGATTTTCAGTGATAATTCTCTCTGGTTCATTGTTGTATTTGATCTGTACCCAATTCAAACCAGACAAATTTTAATTGAAACTAATTCCTTACAGAAGTTTGTCCAAGCCTTAAAATCAAAAGTATATTGTTTCCTTTTTAATGAGAATGTAGAAAGGGAAGTTCCTAGTGTGACATGTACAAATAATAATTGATTTAGCTGCATTAGTTTAGGTCCATTCAAGATATAGAAGCCATTTTTGAAGCTACACATAATGGTTTATGTTTTGTGAATCAATTGATTCTCAACAAGTTGTTGAAAATTTTTTTGTCAAGTGATCTAGAGTAAGGTCCTTGCAACGCCCATTATTTGTACCTAATATCCAATATGAGAACATACAAAATTAAGTAAAAAAATAAATATGATTATGTGAAAATTGCAAAAGTAATTCGATAAATAAATATGGTTGCATGGTAAACTTAGTCTTTCCATTGTTCATGTTTCTTATCTAAATGATTCCTCTGTGGATGTGTGCTACAGATAAAAGAACCATTCTTGTTGCGACCTAATATCTGGAAAAATGAGAATTTTGAGAAGAACAAGGATACTTACTAGATCAATTTTGTGTTTTCCAAAATCAGGAGACATGAAGTGCTAGATGCCTATATGGTGAAAAATATCAGAAATGTTTGTTTTTTTGGGGTTGAAAGTTCACTGTATATTTTGGATTGATTTGTGACTCTTTCAAACTTATTACTTTGATTTTGAATTTATGTCATATTTAATTTCTTGGGAGATTCAAATATGTGATGTTTCCTAGTAGTGTGTTAGCCACATACAAAGCAGTCACAGTTGAAAAAGAAATTATGTTGTCTCATTATAATTATTGTTCCACTCTTTTGTGCTTATATTATATCATTGTTTATTATGTTAAAGTAATGAAATCCATGCCGTTGTTTTTTTTATTTTCATTTAGTAGCTGTAGAAGTATTTCTGGTAGTGTCATGTCAACAAATTTTTTGTGTCCACTAATTTGTGATTCATGTTTCAATCTTTGATACAGGAATGTGGCGCTGCTTTTGTGTTCTTTAGAAGTCGGTATGCTGCTCTTATGGCTGCAAAGGTACTGCAGACACCAAATCCTATGTTATGGGTGACAGATGTAGCTCCTGAACCACATGATGTTTATTGGTCCAATATTTGTATACCTTATAGACAACTTTGGATCCGTAAGATAGCTACACTTGTGGCCTCTATTGCCTTCATGCTTGTGTTCCTTATCCCTGTTACATTTGTACAAGGCTTGACTCAACTAGAGAAACTTCAGAAAATGTTCCCTTTTCTGAGAGGGATACTTAAAGAGTAAGATGTTGCTGCATCTATAAAGAGATTAATGTCATAGACTTTTATACTCTTAGAATGACTAATTTTCTTTTTCTTTTTTGGTCAAATATATGGATCAGGATTTTGAAAGAAAGAATTATGCATGATAATTTGTTTGCAAATCTTCATTTTAACATGCATCATAACTTGATGATTGTACGACTTCATTTTAATAAGCAATAAAATTTTTAGGAATAAATACGAAAATGAAATTGATAAAAATATCTGTAGTTTAGGAACAAGTAGCCACTCAACTAGTAAACTATGTTGAGATTTGTAACCACTTGAGCGACAATTATTCATAAACTAAGTTTTTTTTTTTCAAAAGATAAAAAAAAAAATTGTTGGAATTATCCCAAGCTATTAAACATGATATTTTATCAAGGTTTATCCTTTAGGTTATTATCATGTCTGCTGCTTGTTTGAAGTGATAGTGTAAGTTTTTGGCATACAAGTTAAAGTTGGTCATTGATTGTCCTTCTACTCCGCCTATTCTTAGTGCATAATTTCTCACAGAAGCAAATGCTAAAAAATTGTATTTACAGCCATGATTTATTTTTAAAATTGAAATGATTGAAATGATCACAAACTAGTATAATGAGATGTACATGGAATATGAGATTGGTAGGTATTTATTAACTAAAAATGCTATGAAGTTCACTGTAAATTGACACATTTTTTTTTGCAGGAAATTTGTGAATCAGGTGGTGACTGGTTACCTACCAAGCGTGATATTGGTTTTATTTTTCTGCGCAGTTCCACCTATGATGATTCTATTTTCTTCTATGGAGGGTTGTATTTCTCGTAGTGAAAGGAAGAAGAGTGCATGTTGTAAAGTCTTGTACTTCACAATTTGGAACGTCTTTTTTGTTAATGTATTTACTGGTTCTGTTATCAGTCAACTTTCAGTTTTTTCTAGCGTAACAGATCTGCCTGCTCAACTTGCCACGGCAGTGCCAGCGCAGGTGATATATCTTAATTCCTACAAAAATAGTGTGATTTCTAATCTCTCAACCTTTATTAGACTTATTCTCTGGATATGTTATAGAGTATTGTTATACTGTATTTGAAATGAATTTGTTACATTTGGATATATTAGGATTTGAGCAACACTGAATAGTGTGCACACTTGTTAACTTGATTCCCTTTTCTACCCATTTTTGGAAGAGATAAATAAGTAACTCTTCTGTATTTAGTGATTCACTTTGCTTTGGCCTTTTCATGGTATACAGGCTACTTTCTTCACAACTTACGTTTTATCATCTGGTTGGGCGAGTTTGGCATGTGAAGTTATGCAAATTTTCCCTCTTCTATGCAATATTGTGCAGAGATACATACTCAGATTTAAGGAAGATGCACTGGATGCCAGCCTATCTTTTCCGTACCATACAGAAGTTCCAAGAATATTACTGTTTGGATTCCTCGGCTTCACTTGTTCTATTCTGGCACCCCTGATGTTACCCTTCTTGTTGATCTATTTTTTCCTTGCTTACCTTGTTTACCGAAACCAGGTTAGTACATGTACATCTATCATGTGTTCGTCTTGTCTTTTTTAATTATCAAGTTTATTGTATTTAATTATTTGCTTGATGCATAAAAGCTCAACTAATTGGAATGTTTTTAGTTTTTTTTTTCTTGTATATATTTTACGTCTTATCTAATAAACTTACCCATACATAGTTACCAGATTTGAGTAGTGATTGTTTCCTAACAATTTTATATGATTTGAGTGGTTAGTTATTGGAGAATATGCGAAGTTAATTGATTGCAACAAAGATTTTTTGTTGTTTTTGTTTTGAGAAAAAAAAAAAGAGGGGCGAGGGGCTACATAGTCCGGTTTCACGTATGAAACAATTATAATGAAAAGGAATTGACAAAGGAAGCTGAGAATTATTACTTGATGGTTATTGCTCGTACGATATCTCATTAGTAAAAGATTTATCTTTTAGATGAAAAGATCGCACTGAACGATGTCAATTGTCAATTATATATGAAATCTGATCATGAATTATTAGTTGCATGTAAGATTAAAAACTAGTTAATGATAGCACGGTTTCTTAAAACAATGATGATTTAAAAAAAAAAATAATCATATAAACACGATTTAACTATATTTATATTTCCCATTTTTTTTACAACAATAAACCTTCTATTGTGTATGTGACGCTCAAATCCACCTACTTCCGTCAATTTTTTAGCTACAATTACTCATGTAGAAAAAAAGGAATCTCTACATACATTCGACTGTATTTGATTTGTTTCTTGGATACTAGCTACAATTACTCAAAGAGTGTCACTGACATTGTGTATTAACCTTCTATTGTGTATGCTTATCTTATGTTTCAATTAATGCCAGATAGAGTGAAATGAAATGGAATGTGATGTGTGCATTCCGTTCCATTTCATCCTCTCCATTTCTTCCCGTTAAACACTATGTCAGTGATTCCTTGATTTATTTTAATCAGCACAAAAACCTTGCATTAAACATCATTTTTCTTTTCAGATTATCAACGTGTACATTACAAAATACGATAGTGGGGGACAGTTGTGGCCTATTGCTCACAACACCACGGTGTTTTCGTTGTTATTTTCTCAACTTATCGCGCTTGGGGTGTTTGGACTTAAAAGCTCATCAGTTGCATCTGGATTCACCATTCCGTTATTGATCGGTACGCTTCTATTTCACCAGTATTGTAGGCAACGGTTTCTCCCAATATTCAAGAGCAATTCAGCACAGGTAAAACTCCCCTTCTCACTGCCCCTGTCCTCACCTACCCTTTGTCTTTCATTCCACCCCTTTGAATTAATTAAGCTTGCTTTAGATTATTATTGACATGGATCTAAGAGATGAGCACGGTGGGAGGATACAAGAGATTTATGAACATTTGCGTTCAGCCTACGCTCAACCCGAATGCGTCAAACGTCACGAGGACATGGACAGTGGTCAATCTTCACCAGAAGATATGGAGAAAGGTTTGCTTTAATATTAGGAGTAAATTACACTTATATTCTCTCTAAGCTCCTAATTGCAAACAGTATTCCTCATCTTGGTATCTCTAGTGCTTTACTTGTTCAAAAAACATTATATTGACACTTCTTTTTGTTCTACTAATTTCTCTTGATTGTTTAAAAATTTCCATTGCACATTTCTACAACAGTAAATGTTGAAAAAAAGATCATGTACAGTTAAAAAATTCTTATGAAATGTCAATGTGATTTCACTAATATTGTGCTTTAACTTTTTGAATAATGTTTATTAACTTAGCCTTTCTTGGTAGAAGGGAAATAAGGTGGAGAGGAAAGAAATAATAAATGTAAAATAAAATAAGTGTATATGATGATATATATTAGAGAGAGAAATAAAAAGCTGAGATTCACTCATTATGTTTCCTCTATTTCTTTCATTCACCTATTTTTAACTTTTATCTATTTCTTCTATTTATTTTCAATCAAACACTTTAATTTTTACTTTATTTAAACCTTATTTTTTTATCCTTCCTATTTATTACTTATATTTTTTATTCTTTTCCAACAAACTGACAATTATTAGTGCTTGTTTTTTACTCAGGCAAGGAAAATATTAAAAAAGATAGACCACTTCCGGTTCAACGCTCATTGAGTTTGAGTTCTGATAAAGCTGTACTTGGTGTAAATCTATGAGTACTGCTGTACATTGTACAAGAAATATCATGACTTGCACTAAAGGTGCCTGTGCATGAACAATTATTCAAATTATAGATGAAGATGAGAGTCTCTTGGTATATATATTGTTCATTAATTTTTTAGTTGTAAATAATTTTCTTTTAAATGATTTCAATTATTCACGTGTAAGAATACAACGATATCATCAATGGTGACTTCAATTTTAGAAAATGTGAAATTGACGGACGTTCAATTTATTATATTGTAGAACAAAATAGACCACACTGGAGCAATAATACATCAATAAAGAAAAGAGAAAAAGGAAATTATAATATTGAGGGAAACTCAAGATATCCTCTTTCCTTTTACATGAAAAGTATGCCCATTTTGTAGATGTAAACTGCCCGTGATACAAATGATTATTATATTTTTTTTATCTCTTATATCTAAAATTCATGTTATGCTCAAGAAAATTTAACTTTAAAATTGTGCCTATTTTATTGATGTATATATATTTCAATTTAAGACAAACAAAAAAAGTATTAAATATTTTTTTTATAGTTAAATAATGTGATGCACAAAAACATAACAAGTTTCTTCTACAATGACTACTATAACGTGCTCCTCTGCTGGGTTGCATTGCACAACTTGAATAAGCAGAAAAAATAACCATATCGGGAATATGGTGCTGCCAGATGGTATTCATGAAGCATAGCAGAAACATTTCCAGATCATTGGCCACATTCGTAGAAAAAAAAGTTGAACCCAATGTCTCAATCTGCTCATAAACATGTGCCGGAAAACTTTCCATCCATCTATCATGAAGTCTCCAAATTAGAGAAGTTACTTGTTTCTTTTCGGTTCTTTGCATCTTCTATAAAATTTTTCCAATGCCACAACACCTGCATCAGTCCCCCACTTGCTACATGCAAGAAAAACACACGAGGTAGTGTTGCAAACCATGTGGACATGATCTTCACAAACACAAAAGTGCAGTACATTCTCAGAAGATGCCATTTCAAATCCTTCTCCTGTCAAGTACAAATCCATGAGCAAACGCATCAAAACCAAGCTCATTAGTAGATTGTGATAAACGAAGAATCAAATCAACTGATGATGAAATACACAACAAATTCAAAGTATACCTCAGATCTTTGAAACAATTCTTGTGATATCTCCTTCAAGAAATCAGCCACAAGACAGCCAACAAAGAGGCCAACAGGAATTATCAGTTCACGGTTTATGGACAATGAATATACAACGTCTGATACAAAGCTAAAAATGAAAAACAAAACAAGAGACCACTTCACGGCCTCTTGTGCAAGATTAAGTAGTCTCTCTAGAAGTATATGCTCAGCCTTTTTCCAAGGAAATTCTTGAACTGAGACTGGCATTGCTTCTTTGAGTTTCTCCCTTATGATTCCAATCTTCATCTTAACCTCATTCGGTTCATTACGCTCTGCCATTGATACTTTGAATGATCTGGTTCTAGTATAACTTGTTAGACGCGGAAGAGATATTTCTGAGCATGTATGGAATTTGCAGGGTTGGCATTGAAACAGCTTTAACTACACAAAAGAAAGGAAAGTAATTACTACAAGTGAAAGAAAATTTCAGTCACTTATGTTATATCATATAATTCATGAATTTTTGGGACTGCAACTTCAGTTGAATCTCTCCCACATAAAAATGGAAGGCTAATCATGAATCGTGAAAAATATAGCACAAACATTTTTACAGGGACTACAACAAATTTTGACTTAAATATTGAGGAACCTAAAACACATTTTACCCTTTAAAAATCTTTGCACCGTTAGTGTATCAAAATTAAACTCAAACACAAACCATCGAACATGTTTCAGTTAAGTTTAATCATGATATCAAAGCAAGACCCATTATTCACCTCAATCCAAATCTGAACAGTTTTTCATCCCTTTCTAGTTTCTCAACTTAATTGGTATATTTCACTATTTATATTCCCTTCTGAACCGCTTTATGTCCACATTCTTCCTCTGAAATCAATTTTCTCTCCAGCAAAACTCAGGTATCTTTCTAGAAACAAAAGTTTTCAGTCTTAGATTGCCCTAATTTCTCTTTTTAGAATACTAGTTCTACAACACAGTGCCAAATTTATTTTCTGATTGATGACATTAAAATAGATAGCACACAATTACCTTCTACACAAAGGACAAATAATCACAACGCAACGAATTAAATGTGACTTCATTACAACCTTGTGGATCATTTTGATGGAATTAAGAATAAAAAAAAATGAATACTGTTTGACATTTAAGACATAATTTAACGTAATTTACCCATGAGACCATGATTTAGTTGAAAACAAGGAATGGAATGACAGCGTACCCGAATCGTGGGACTTGAAGGAACTGCAAGAGAAGGCAGAATCGCCATGCTTCTCTGCTTCAGCTGCAACCCAATCCAATTCACTGCACTGCAATTTGCAATGCAATAATTCATCAACCTTTCGTGTTTCTCTAGGGTTTTGCGTTAAGAGAGGTTTGGGCCTAGCCCAACTTATTTGTTATAAGGCCCACCTTTGAGCCCGTAATTCAAATTGGCTCACTTTGTTTGCATCAATTTTTTTTCTTTACATCTCCTTCATTTTTTGTTTTTGAAAAATTACTTAAATATGTATGGTAAATAGTTTTATGCATCACAAATGATGGTAGATATGACTTTTAAATATTCATCATAAAAATCAGAAAATTTATTACGTATTATTGTATTACAGTATAAAATTATTTTAATTATCAGTATTTTTTAATGTATTTTTATATTTCAAAAACTAGATTTTCAAATACATAAAATAAAAAGTGTGAAGAGAATAAAAATGAAGGAGGTGAAAAGATAATAAAGATTATACAAATTAAAATCCCCGTTAATTTGTAGCCTTTAATAGTCCCATACATAGAGATATCCCAATTCATTAACAATTCCTTTTCTTGTTAAACAATAATATTTTATTGTCTTTGAAATTATAAATTCTGAAATTATTATTTATAAAAATTAATAATTTTTTTTATAAAAAAAATTCATATAATTTTAAAAAAAAATTAAAAGTGATATATTTTTTTTATGAAAATCTTTAATTTTTAATTGTTACCACATTAGCATGGGAAAGGTTTTGCTGTTTCTTACTTTAAAAACTTTAATATTTTTTGTGTGTATTTAAAGGTTTAATTTTTTTTCTATATTAACTTATTAAATTTCTTGATTTACTTTATTTTTTATAAGAGATTATTTGTAAAATATTATTTGATATTATATATATATATATATATATATATATATATATTCATTCATGTATTAGTTGAGAGACTTAGTATAATTAGAGATTTTTACAAAAATATTATTATTTTAAAATATTATTACGTAATTGTATCTCTCCCATATTTATTTACTAATATGATATCATTTATTGTAGAATTCAGAATTCGTTTCTTAGGATACCGAAATCTCAATTTCAATTTCATTGCTTGAATATATTTAATTGGAATTCGGTTTACAAGAAATCGAATTCCAAACAAGTTTTTATCTTTTTTTTTATATAGAAAACTATTATATTAAATTTCTTAAATAAAAATTATTATATTAAATAATAAATTTTTATTATATTATATTTAAAAATTAATATTAAATATTATTAAATTATTATTATTAATATTAAATAATAAATTTTAATATAAAATTAAATATTAAATATTTTTAAATATAAAATATTATCACATGTGTTATTAATAAACATTCACGATCATATACTAAAAAGATTAATAAATACAAACATAGTCAATATTATAAAAAGATTAGTAACATTCACAATCATATACTAAAAAGATTAATAAATACAAACATAGTCAATATTATAAAAAGATTATTAAACACAACCATAAACAATAAAGTTTGAGAAATACATATATTGATAATGACATAAAAAATATTTTAATCTTCATAATGATGTCCAGTTCCACAACGAGAACGACGTCTATTACGTGCTGGATTTCGTCGTTGTGGTTGTTGCTCTTGAATTTCAGGAGGAATATGTAGAGGATTTTCTTCTTCATGAACCCTCGGATTTTGGAAAGCAATTGAAGAACTACCTGGTTGGTTAGCATAATCCGATTGGTAAAGAGAATTCATGTAAGCATGTGCCAAAGTTGGAGTTGAAAAATCTACACCAAATAAGTTCGAGAAGATATCCTCTGAAGTTGTTACTGTAAAAGAATTTTCTTTATCAATTGTATTTGGTTCTGGCGTCACATATTGCGGAGATAAGGAAACATATTGAAGATCATTATTTGATGGTGTGGAAGTGATATTGGTTTCAAAAGTGGCTGTAGTCCTTGATTGTTGGTGGGCTCTTGGATCTTGGAGTAGTTGTGGTACAGATAGAAAAATGATAGAATTGGTAATGTACCATTGCATGTATTCTCTTGTGTGAAATAATGGGCCTTGCATTAGATGACTCACTAATGTCAACTCATGTCTGTTGTTCCATATGTCAATCCAATGAGCATGTTTTATTACCCAATTTTCATCATGTCTTCCCCTCATGTCAATCTTGTGTAGGTCATCCAAATTATTTGGTGGAGAAGGGACTTCTTGTAACAAACCGAATTGTAACTTCACTCTATTAGATTGGTGCCATTCAACAATTGCAAAACAAATTATGGATGTACATGTAGTCCACAATTGGGCATCGTTGTATGCTTGGACTGGGATTGATGTTTGCAAGTCCTTATATGGGATCCATAAAAACTTTCACAAAAAAATTATTTTTGTTATTAAAAATAAAACAAAAATAATAAATGAATAATAATTTTGTGAAAAAGATATACTTGATTAGTTTGAATGTGATCAAACATAGTTCTATACCCCACAACATTATTGTGAGGTACATTTCTAATGTTTAGCACTCTACCCCCACTCCATTTACAAACCAATGGGTATTTTGGTGGAAGACTAGAAATTGGAGCAATATATGGCATGCGATGCCATGCTCAAGATTGTAAAAGTGATGCACAACCACCCATTGTTTTGGTCCTTACATCTGTTGCTCTACACATTTCCCTGTATAGCACAGCTAAACAAGCAGACCTCCAGCTATAGCGCCTGGAACGTTTAAGATTAGTTAACAAAGTTAAATACATAAGATGAACTTTGTTACCTGTCTTGTCAGGCATCAAAATACCTCTAATTAAACCTAATATATATGCCCTACAATGGGCATGAAGTTGTTCTTCTGATGGTTCTTCTGGGAGTTGTAAAATATTTTCCCTAAGCCACTTTAGCTTGATCATAGAGCCAATTAGTGACTCTCCTTTGATTGGCACAATGCCTAGATATGTTTCACACATTTCTTCCCAATCTAACATTGTTGGCCCAATGACTGGTAATCCATCAACTCTTAACCCGAGTTGAAGTGCAATATCTTCTAGTGTTATTGTGCATTCTCCTATTGGAAAATGGAATGTGTGAGTTTCAGGTCTCCACCTTTCTACCAAAGCTGTTACCAAAGCATGATCAACCTTTAAATGTCTTAACTTTGCTACTGGAGCAAAACCTACTTGTTCTAGCAATGAAACAATTAGAGGGTGAGGTTCTGGCATTGAGTGACAATATGATGATATAATATTTTCAGACTCCTGCAATTATTAAAGAATTAGGCACAACATGTGTTCATATACAAATAAAGTACAAACAAACAAAGATGATATGTTAAACTTACCGTCCTACCAATGAAGTTAGATCTGTGTTCATTTTGCTTTGACAATAACATTTTGGTTGCCTGATGTTGCAAGTATGTGATAGATGATATTTGAAAGTTAGACAAGTAAATAAATACGTAGTTGGATGCAAGTGAGAATGGAAAGATGTAAATTAAATAAAGTCACACAATCTGTATTTATAGGAAACCTTAACATTGGATTCCTTCTTTAATCTACACTTACTCGTTTTACGTGCTCCTCAGAAGGCATCTTTCTTTGTTGGGAGAAGAGAAAGAAAGCATGGTAGTGGTGAAGCGTGCTTGACAAGTCACATTCATTCACTCATTTTCTGTGCTCCTCAGAAGACATCTTTCTTTGTTGGGAAAAGAGAAAGAAAGCATGGTAGTGGTGAAGCGTGCCTGACAAGTCACACTCACTCATTTTGTGTGCTCTCAGAAGGCATCTTTCTTTGTTGGGAGAAGAGAAAGAAAGCATGGTAGTAGTGAAGTGTGCCTGACAAGTCACACTCACTCGTTTTGTGTGCTCCTCAGAAGGCATCTTTCTTTGTTGGGAGAAGAGAAAGAAAGCATGGTAGTGGTGAAGTGTGTCTGACAAGTCACACTCACTCGTTTTGTGTGCTCTTCAGAAGGCATCTTTCTTTGTTGGGAGAAGAGAAAGAAAGCATGGTAGTGGTGAAGTGTGCTTGACAAGTCACACTCACTCGTTTTGTGTGCTCCTCAGAAAGCATCTTTCTTGGTTGGAAAAAGAGAAAGCGTGGTAGTGGTGAAGTGTGTCTGACAAGTCACACTCACTCGTTTTGTGTGCTCCTCAAAAAGCATTTTTCTTGATTGGGAAAAGAGAAAGCATGGTAATGGTGAAGTGTGTCTGACAAGTCACACTCACTCGTTTTGTGTGCTCCTCAGAAAACATCTTTCTTGGTTGGAAAAAGAGAAAGCATAGTAGTGGTGAAGTGTGTCTGACAAGTCACACTCACTCGTTTTGTGTGCTCCTCAAAAAACATCTTTCTTGGTTGGGAAAAGAGAAAGCATGGTAGTGGTGAAGCGTGTCTGACAAGTCACACTCACTCATTTTGTGTGCTTCTCAGAAATATCATTGTTGCTTCCTTGCTTACCATTATAAATACAAGGTATAACTTTGTTCATTTTACATCTTACCATTATCACTTACATTCTCCTTCTTTGGTTGTTTGTTGTTTTCACTCTATAAATCTCTTTCTACCTTTATCATTTTCAGTAAAATGGGTTCTATATATATCATTGTTTACTATGATGGTGCCATGAACAACTGTCCTATTGAAGGAGTCACTTTCAACTCAACATCAGCCAAATTGGTGTCTTTAAGAAAAGGTCTATCTCTACAAATGATGAAGAAAATCATCCATAAAAAATGTAACAAGAATGCAAATGAAAGGGTGACAACTATACATTTTCGATACCCAATAAGACTTGGGCCTGGTGTTAACAATTACATAGCTGTGGAGTTGAAGGATGAGGAAGACATTGAGGCAATATTCAACATACATGATTCAAATGTACTTCAATCAGGTATTGAACTATATGTTACATTTGAATCTCATACTTCATCATTTATCCAAACTTTACAACCACAACCTTCACCCTCACATTACCCTACACATGATGTCATAAACCCACATATGACAATAGATAATTTCAATTGGGAAAATGACACCCAATCCTTCACCCAACTTTTAAGTTGTCCTTTGATAAACTTGAATGAATTAGAATCTTAGCCAAGCCAACAACAACCCATAGAAGAACATGCTATTGTAGGTCTTCCAACAGAAGTTTTTTATCCTTTTAGTGAGGATGAAGATGAAACCTTAAACCAAAATGAAGATGATAAGGAAGACCAAGAAGTGCATCCACTTTCAAATATTCCTTCATCACAACCAAACATATCATACAATCCACCACAACATTTTTTGAACTTCCCAACTCTCATGCAACCAGATGACTTAGAGTTTGGCCATGTCCTAGATCGAGAAACAGTAGTTTATCCACCTGGAACACTATTTGTTGGCCAGCGATTTACCACAAAAGAACAAATGCAAGATGCTATTAACCGATTTCATATCCTAAATCATTGCACTTACAAGGTCAAGTTATCAAGCCCAGTTAAGTTTGTCGTGCAATGTGTTCATGACAACTGTGACTGGAGATGTCGAACAATATTACGCACCAAAACGCAATATTGGGAAATAATGAAGCTGGAAGGGCAACACACTTGTCTTTCACCTCTCATTTCACAAGACCATAATAATTTGCGATCACGAATGATTTCCCACACAATTCGTGATATTGTTGAGGCTGATCCTTCAACGCACATTTCTACTATCATAGGACACATAAAGTCAACTATGGGTTATACCATCAGTTATCGGAAGGGCTGGCTAGCCAAACAATTTGCAATTGAAAACATTTATGGCAATTGGGAAGAATTATATACCATAAGTTACCTTCTTTATTGCAAGCAATGGAATTATATGTTCTCGGCTTCATTTGGAAGATGAATACACAACCCGCGTATCAAGGTGAGTTGGTAGATGAGAATTACATTTTTTTAAAGAGGGTATTTTGGACATTCAAACCATGCATTGATGGATTTCGTCACTGTAAGCCTATTGTTCAAGTGGATGGAACATTTTTATACGGGAAGTACAAAGGGACCTTATTGGTGGCAGTTGCACAAGACGGGCATAACAACATAATTCCAATTGCCTTTGCTATTGTAGAAGGTGAAACCAGTGATGCATGGTTCTTTTTTTTAAGAAACCTACAAAGGTACGTAACACCCAAGAGGGATTATGTCTTATTTCAGATCGTCACGAGGCCATAAGAAGTGCATATTGTAGACATGGAAGTGGTTGGACAGAAAACAATTTTGTGCATGTATATTGCATTAGACATATTGCACAAAACTTCATGAGACGTTTCAAAAATATTACATTAAAGAAGGATGTCGTCAATATGGGTACTTTTTTATTTTTCTTAAGTCTTTAATATCATCAATATTTGATTTACTTATTAATGTTTTTTATACTTTGTTAGTTACTTATATTAATTACACTTTTAAATTTTTTTGTAGCATATGGCATGACTAAACCTAGATTTTTTTACTATTATAACATAGTAAGAGATGATAATTTAGAAGCAGCACAATGGTTGAACGAGATTTCGAGGGACAAATGGACACTTGCATGGGACAACGAACGACGGTGAGGACACATGACAACAAACCTAGCAGAGTCAATTAATTCCATCTTAAAGAAAACAAGAAACCTCCCAATTTGTTCTATGGTTATGGCAACATACACCCGTTGCAACAAATTCTTCACAGAAAGAGGTAGGGAGGTAGATGTCATGATTACAGCTGGTCATATATACTCTAAAGTCGCTTCAAAAACATTGCAAGATGCACACTCAAAGACAAATACCCATAGAGTCATCAACTTTGACAGATCAAGCATAAGATTTATAGTGGAGGAGATGGTAAATCCGCGAGAAGTTCGACCGATAGGAAAATTTACTGTTAGGTTGGATGAGATGTGGTGTGACTGTGGAAAGTTTCAAAAAGTTCACATGTCATGCTCACATGTGCTTGCTGCGTTCAAACATGCACACCATGATTTTAACATGTACATCGCTTCCGTATATACATTACAACAAGTTTCTAAGGTTTATGAAGGACAATTTGGAGACTTACACCGGCCTAACTTTGTGTCCAAACCCGGAATTGAAAAGAACTTCAAAGGGTCGACCCAAGTCAAATCGAATAAGAACAGAGATGGACATTATAGAACAACATGGTCGTGTAAAAAATTGTTCTTATTGTCATACTCTTGGTCATACCAAGAAAACATGTCCAAACATTGCTCATGCATCTACTTCACGTCGTTAATTTATGTTGCTTAGAAATTATTTTTCTTTCATGTATGATGTTCTGAACTATGTTATTAATGAAGTTTTATTTAATTATCTTTAATGAAACTTGTAATTTAAATTTAATCATTATATACATTAAATATTTAATATTAATAATATTTAATATTAATTTTTAAGTATTATATTAATAAATATAAATATATATATATATAATATATAAAAAATTTATTATTTAATATTATAATTTTTATTTAAAAAATTTTAAATATTTAAATATGTATATATATAAATAAAATAATTAATTACATAATATTTTATTAAAATATTAAATTTTATTTAATTTTAATTTTTAATATCTTTTTTATAAAAAAAAAAAAAACTTGTTTGGAATTCGGTTTACAGGAAATCGAATTCCAATTAAACATATTCTTATAAAGCAATGAAATTGAAATTGAGATTTCGGTATCCTAGAAAGCGAATTCTGAATTCTACAGTAAATGATATCAGATTGGTAAATAAATATGAGAGAGATACAATTAGGTAATAATATTTTAAAATAATAATATTTTTGTAAAAATCTCGTATAATTACGGATGATTTTATCATTTCTTAAAATTATTTGTAACAAGAACCTAAATCAAAGAATATAAATGTTATAATCAACATGATCAATAGTATTTGTGTGTTATTAAATCAACTCTCTATTTTGTATTTTAAAAAAGAATTAGTGATAGAGAAAATTTATGAAGAGAATATGAGATTGGACTTATAAACTGTTAAAATTATTTGTGTAAACGTATTTTTTTGCCAAAAGTGATAAATCAATCACTCATAAATAAAAATTTATGCACTAAATTGGAAAATTTATGAAAAAAATGTTAGATATTGAAATGTAGTTTATTTAGGAAATGATTTTTCTAAATTTTTTTTTTTTTTTTTTTTTGTTGTTGGTTCATGAGATCTTCGCATAGAAGGTAGACTTTCAACCTAATGCAATGAGTTAGTATAATGCATAATGTTGGATTAGAATTGTTGGACTTTCATTAGAGATTAGAGATTGAAGATCTTGCATTTCATTACTCATGGAATTTGAGTATCTTTTTTTGGATGAGTTTACTATAAAACAAACATGTGTTATTTTCGCAACGATTTTAATTGATATTGATTGAATAACGAGAGTTATTAGATTAAATTCTTGTAGAAAGATAAGGTTTTGTTTTCTTTGTTTTCCTTCTTTATGAATATTTTCCTAATTTTAGTGAATGATATTAAATAATAAGAAATACAGTGACCAATTACAAGCATTTAAATGGTGAAGGTAATAATAGTGTTAAAAAGAATGATATGAAACCAAAATAAGATGTAAAAAATATTAAGGACCTTCACGATGAAATGGACAATACTAATGAAATGATGCATGTTGTATGCATTTAATAAAAATACAAAGGCAACCAAGAAATCATTTCTTCCAAAAAAATAACAACAAACAATAACAAAGTCAAGACTCATAAGTTAAGGGTGTAAACTCTATTGATGATAATATTGAATTTGTAGTTTAAACAATAATATCATTTGAGATTGAACAAGCAAAAAAATGGAAATGGTTTATAGGACTCTAAAGAGTTAGAGAAAGTAGAATTATAGAAACCTAAAAGGTTCATGTAGACAAAGAGATCTATTATCTATTTTTTTATTTTGTATTATAGAAAATGTCCTAAGCTGTGACCAAATAATGATGGTTAAGCAAAACAAAATTCAACTTATATCTAGTTTGAAGGTATAATATTCCATCTCATGTTTTTTATGTTGATAACTTTATGGAATTTGAAAGAATTACTACAATTGTATGGAAGCTTATTAAGATATGTTAGTCTTAAAAAAATTGTTTATTTAATGTACATACATCCAATAACATAAACAAAATTATCAAAGATATATTGGATTTCATTAAGGGAAAATTCCTTTTATTTTTCTTGGGGTTCTATTATTTAAAGGTACTCAAAAGACTAGATACTTTAAAATTATCATGGACAAAACAAGGATTAGTCTTGTTCCTTAGAAGGGCAAACTACTTTCTAAATTGGAGAGTGTACAGTTGATGAATTTTGTGATAGTTAGTATATTAAAATATTTATTTCTAGTTTATACTTGACTAATATATATGCATAAGGATATTGATAGATGGTCTTTTGTATGTAGTCTTAAGATTTAGGATTGATTTTGGTTAAGATTGAAAACTAGGTAACTCTTTTGTAGTTGACATGAGAGTTTATTCACTTTAGAGCAACTTGGACATTACTCATGAGAGTAAGATTAAAATATAAAAAAAAAAATATTTACACATACTATATAAATTATCTTCTATCTAGTTAAGTATTCACAAAACTTATAATATCATTAGAAAAGACATAAATCGAGTTTTAAGAAATGGTAAAAGAATAAACTTTTGGATGAATGTATGGTGTTTAGATGATACAATTACTGAAACCTTGGAAATTCTATATGCCATCTATAGTAGGTGAAAACTAGCGTGAATGACATGTGGATGCCTAGTAGATGAAATGTCCTCAAAGAAATTTTATGCAGTTACCCTTACACCTATAAAGGAGGACGATATGATAGTATGAAGATAAACACATGATTGAACATTGACATAAAAAGATGCTCACGAGAAAATATATGATAAGAAATAGTGTGTTCCCTAAAGCCAACTAATTTGAAGCTCTTATAACCTTCTTTCATGTTCATTTACTTTATGACACAAGTTATATAACAAAATGCCTACATATGAGAATACAAGAAAAGGTGGTGTTGTTTTCTTGTGCAACAATTGTGGGGCTACTGATGAGACTATATTACATTTGTTTCTATACTATCAACTTGCAAAACAACTATGACAATCTTTTTGTAATATCATTAGGGAAGACACAGATTGAGTTTTGAGAAATGGTAAATGAATAAACTTTTGGATGAATGTGTGGTGTTTCGGTGATATAATTACTGAAACCTTGAGAATTCTATGTTATATATAGTAGCGAAAGTTAGAGTGAATGACATATGGATGTCCAATAGATGAAATGTCCTAAAGAGATTTTATCTAGTTACCCTTACACCTATAAAGGAGGACGATATGATAGTATGAAGATAAACACATGATGGAAGGTTGAAATAAAAAGATGCTCACGAGAAAATATACCATAGGCAATAAGGTGTTCCCTAAAGCTAACTAATTTGAAGTTCTTATGACCATTTTTCATGTTTATTTACTTTATGACACAAGTTATATAACAAAATTCCTACGTATGAGAATATAAGAAAAGGTGGTGTTGTTTTCATGTGCAACAATTGTGGGACTACTGATGAGATTATATTACATTTCTTTCTATATTGTTATAGTTGTTTTGCAAGTTGAATATTAATAGTTTTAAGACAATAATTAATTATAAAGAGAGAGATGACTAGTCTGATTTAACACATTTTTAGATCTCTGGTGGTACATATTTTTTGAATGATTTGAATAATTAAGAATAGTTTTAGATCTTCTAATAAAAAAATACTAAGAAGTCAGACTATATAAGATATTAAAATTAATGTGACCATTTCTCTTATGATATTGAAATGTGTGATGTTCAACAATATTGATGATTTTAGAATTTTTAAATACTTTGGTGTTCATATTCACTCCAACAAAACTCTTATATTGAGGTCAAATGGATTTCATCTTTAGTTAGATTTACTAAAAATATAATAGAGATGGGATATCTTACAGTAATATGAGGTTAGCTTCTTATATTAGGATTTTTCGTGATAGCATGAGAGATTACATCTTTACTTCCTTTCTTGGTATCATTTACTCTTTTATTGTAAGCATGATTGTCATTGTACAGGTTTATGAAAGAGGATAGTTGTAATTTTAAGTTAGTTGTACAAGTCATTAATTAATGTGATTTTTAATTAATTGTGAAGACATTAAAAAATGTATTAATTGTATTTCTAGTGTTTACCAGAAAGATAAATTATACATCTCCTTAAATACTTATTTATACATTTTAGAATTTCTTATATTATTTGTGAAGGAAATCAATATACCAAATTGTATACATTTTATATTTTCTAAAAATAGAATTTGATTACCAAAATATAAGTTTTTCTAATTTTTTTCTTGAGTTTTGACTTTCTTTTCTCATAAATTTAGTTTCTATTTTTTTTTCTTTTAATAAATTTTAATATGTGAAAATATTGATAAATTATAAGTTATTAAACATATTAGAATATATTTTCTTCATAATTTTCTCACATGTTAATCTTTTATTTTAAAAAAATAAAAAATAGTCACTATATTAAATTATTTAGTAAAAAATATAATTCTTTTCTCATAAATTAAAGTTAATTTCTCACCTTCACTATATATGAAACTTTTTTTTTTTTTTTTGAGAAATTTAGTTAAAAATTATTTTAAAAAATTCATTATTTTCTAAAAGTTCTATTAAAAAAAAAATCAAATAGACAAAGCCTACTTTTCCAATTATAGATTTTCAGTAAATTAAAAAATTATTCTTCTACCAAGCATTCCCTTTACTTAACTGCATTTTAGTTGCGAGACATCACAATTGAGAAATTTAATTTTTGAGTTTCAATTACGTTAATTGGATTCTATATGTTTATAAATTTGTTATTTTAGTATGTTTTAATTGCGTCTTTAATTTTTAATTTTTAAGTATCATAACTATACCATTTTAGTCATTTTAACAATTGAATAGGACGACTTATAATAATTTATTACATATCTAAAAACTAAAATCAATTAAAAGTTAAAAATAATACATTTACAGTAATTTAGAAACCGAATTGAAAGCATCCAATTCATATCTCAACATACCAATTATAATTTTGTACGAAGAAAAAGTTAAATATTCAAATAAAAATCTGACTTATTTCTACCTCAACTATTATTCACTTTTCGCCATTGACGATATTAAAAATAATTCTATCAATTCAAGTTTTCATATTATACATTTTTAGTCACTATGATATATTTTAATAATTGGAATAAGTATCCTTTGACACATAAGTAAGTAAGATGAACCCAATTGAATTAATTTTATTATTGAATAAACAAAAAATACTACTTTATTATTGAATTAAAAATAAAATTTTTATTTAATAAATATTATATAAAATATAGTAATGTTATTTATATTAAAAATATTTAGTCCAACTAAGTTTACATTTATTTATTATTTTTAATGGATGTGAGATACATTATTTTATATCAAAATTTCTTATTATATTAAAAATGGATATTAAATTTAATTATTTTTATAAAATTAATTTTTGAAATTTGTAATTATTTTATATACTTTAAGATATCCAATAAAATGTGATTTAAATTATGAAACAGGACCGTTAAATCTTATAAATTTGTTGATGAAATTCATAATTCAAAATGAATTATAATTTTTTGTCTAGATAAATAGATCGATATTAGACTTGATTTTAAAAAATAAAAAATATAATTCTTTAGAAATCTAAATCCTATTAATAAAATTAAATTAATTTTTAAAGTATAATAATTTGATATATGAATTATAATATATGTATAAATTTTAATAAATGATATTATTTTTATTTTCAAAATACAAATATGATTTTATAAACAGGTTTAATCCATATAAATTTGACTTAGTAAATCGAACAAGAACTGTTGAATTGAATTTGTACTATAATTTTTAATTGAATCCAAATTATTTTATGGGGGTTATTAACTCATCAAGTTAAATTTATGAGTTGTTAAGTTTTAAAAAAAAAAAAAAAAAGAGTATGAGAGAAGGTGTCGTTTGGCTGTTGTCATGGCTTGAATCACTTTTGAGTGTTAATTATGATTATATATTTAAGTCAAGTTTGAATGTGTTTGGTTTTATGTTGTAGGATTCTTCTCTCCCGTTTCTTCTGCATTCAGGATATTCCCTTTCACTTTACAGACACAACACTGTTCACACTTTCATTAACTTTAATATTTTACCTTACTTTTTCCTTAATACTATATTTAAGCATTGATTAAGCTTAATCTTTTTGTTTTCCTCTATCTGGCTCCTTTCAATTTCTCTCTAACATGCTTTATCACTTTAATTAAACTAATTAACCATTCACGTTAACTAACTCATCCTTACATAGTCAATTTCCATGTGCACACCTGTTAATAACACAAACCTTACTTCTTTTACCTTTTCTTTAATTATATTATCTTTTATAAATTTTAATCACAAAATAAATCAAACATGTTTGATTTAATTATTTTTAACAAGAAATTAAGCATAGTTATATTGTTTTTTTACAATTATATGATTTTACCTATCATGAATATAACTTAATGCTTTTATTTATAAATTGTGGGTATAAGCTAATACCTTTTACTTACACATATTTTAATCTGAATGTTTTAAATCGGTAAAAATATTTGTATGTTAAATATATTTTTTAATATATAAAATGATCTAAATCTTATCTTATTAAATTGTTTTTATGAATATAAATTAAATTTAAAATTCAGTTATATTGATTATTCATTGAGTTGTCTAAAAAATATTACACATATGTTTAATTTTATTATATATACATATATAATATTTTATATATTTAAATTATATATAAATGAATTGAAATTTATTTTTAAATATATTTTATATTGTTAATTGTAAAAAATATCAAGATTTAGTTCAATTTTTAAAAAATATATAGTTAACATGAAAATAAAAAGTAAAAGTGAATGAGAAACAAAAGTAGTATCTGAAAACATATAACAATTAAAAAATAACAAGGTTCTAAATAGTAAAATAACAATTATAAAATAATAAAATATGTTGCAACCTAATTATAAGGCCAATATAATCTAATTTGTTAATTAATACCATAATTGAGGTTCTTAAGTCTATTATGGACCCCAATATATTAATATTATATAGATATTTGGTGAAATTATATATATGAAGAGTGGTGTAATCAGGTATAGTGGCCAAAGTTTGAAAAGTGTAGAAAAAAATGATTTGATAAATAGTGAGTGTGAAATTATGTCAAGTGTCAACAAAACCCTAACAAACAGTGACCATGGCTTACCAGAATATCCAGATAGTCAACTAAAATTCATCTAAAATATTAGAACTATGATCAATTGCTCATACACTGTCAACATAGTATCTTATAATAACAATGACTAAGTTGATATATTGAACAAGCAAGTCAAAAAAGGGAGGTCTATATACTAAATTGTTTTTGTAGGTTTTGGAATGTCATCATGAAAACCTAAATAATCTATTCACTTTTCATCTTTTTCTTTGCTTTTCACATTACTATTATTGAGGTTTAGGTTTGTTTTATCAAATTTTTATAAATATTTTGTAAGAGATTAAATTATACAAGAATAATGTGAATTTATTTACGAATTTATTTAGATGAAAAATATTAACGTGAATATTTATTACAGATTTATTTTTATAAAAAAATTTTATAGATTTGTTTATGAAAATTTTTTCATTTTTTTATTGATTTTTCTTTTTTATGAAACTTTTTTTATGAATTTGTTTATGAAAAATTTTTCATAAATTTTTGTGAAAAATAATTTCTTACTAATCTTTTATCTACACATTTATGATAGTAGAAAGATTGTAAAAAAATTTATATTTCTTATTGATTATAAATATTATTCACAAATTTTTTTTATCAGAAATATGAATTTTTTAATGATAAAACTGAAATAACTTCTTCAAAAAATAAAAATTAATTTATATATAAATTTAAAATTTAGGTTAGAAAAATAACGTAAATTGTTTTATACAAGTTAGTTTATACTTTGTTAATTAAATTTTAGCTTACTAAAAGTTAGTTTTAATTTTTAAAATCATTTATAAAAAGTTTCCCTAAGTAGAGTCATATTAACATTCCAACTAAATTAATCCTCATAACATAAAATACATTATCTATGTACATCAAAATAGACCCAATTGAAGAATAGATGGTATGAAAATTATTATAAATAAATGTGTGATCTTTATTTTATATTTATAAATTGTTGTGTACAGATATGATGATTTAAAGAAATTTTATTCAATTCTATAAGAATAGAAAGTAATTTATGTGGATTTGGTAGATGATGAAAAAAATAATTTGGTGAGAAAAGTGTAATAATAAATGTTGAGGTTAAATCGAAGCCCTAACACATTGGATTCCATTCTAAATAAAAATTCTAGCATTGAAGACCGTAAGAGGGCTTTGGTCCATAATAATTTCTAATTAATTTAAGCAATTAACACAGCATGACATACATTGGGTGGAACTCAGATTTATCAAACTTGTCGTTATGATGCATGCCAACTACATTTGACCAAAACTCACAACACCATTCTACAAATTCAAAACCATATTCGAATTTATAATTATATTTATCTAATTCATCAATTAAGAGTTTTCATAATGCTTATGGCTTTTGGTTTTGACCATAATGGTTGTGGCCATTAACAACAATACTTTAAGCAATGCAAAGCTGGCTTTCGTTAATTTGTGATATTGATGGAAACCAAATGTTGAAGATAATGCTCGTAAAATGGTGCATATGATATAATTATATTTTATACTTCAAGAATATTTTGAAAATATATTTTTTAATTTATTAAAATGTTTTCTAAAACAAATTTTTAAAGAAATTATTAGAAAAATTTCATATTGACTAAAAATGAAATTGAATTATAATATATAAATAAAATATAAATCTTATTTTTTGAACTAGTTTTAGGATGAATTAGAACTAGAATCACTTTTTATAAAGATAGTTAAATGCTAAACAAATAACATAAAAAATATAATGATATACTAACAATAATAGTGGATGTGAATTTGAATACACAAAAAAATATATAGTTAAACTTATTTTCCTAAAAATCACAACCAAATATACACTAAATCATTTTATGTTTATTTATCAACGTTATATACAATTGCATTAAACATGAAATTTTTTATTTATTTATATTTATAATTTTGTTTTCGAGTAAAAATTATATAAATTACGTGTATTATTTTTTTATATGGAAGATTTATTATAGTGTGTATTTTTTATATATTTTTGTTAAAAAAATCTTATATTTATTAAAAAATAAGATCGAATTATAATATATAAATAAGATATAAACTTTATTATTTAAAATAATTTTAGAAAGAATTTAGATTTCATAATTTATTTTTATATTTTTTTTATCATTGCTCTAATAAATAAGAATATATATAAAACATAATAATAATGGAAAGTTTATTTTTCAAGTATTTTCTTTTATTAACTAAAACGAAAAATATTATTATCGAATAAGTGTAAAGGGTAATCCTACAAGGTATCGTGGTCTTAGGTTTTTAATCTTTGGAAAAACCATTAGATGGATTAGGTTAAGGATTTTGCATGAAATAGGTTTCTTTTTTGTGTTGCTTTAATCTTCAGAGATTTTTTGTTCAATTTGTGTCAAGGAAAAAGATAGAGGAAATTTTCTTTCTTAATTTAACAACTCATTATTTGGTCTTTATGGTTGTTGAGAAATGATATAGTATTTAATGAATGGAAATGTGATCTCATTGCTAACTTAGACTTTAATTAATGTCAGATCCTAACACTTATTTTTAAGGATAATTTGGAGGGATCTGTTTTTCTCTTCAATTTCTCACTATTCAAGTTGCAATAGAAGAGTTATAATAATATTTCTCTTATTATTAAATTTTATTTTATTTTTAAATATTCTTTTAATAATAATTTTTGTGTATTTTTTAAAATATTTACCTGATCATTTAATTTATTATTTATAATACAATAAAAATAATTAATTATCTAAGACAATAATAATTGATTTATATTTTAAACGAAATTTATGATAATTAATTAAGTTTTGTTATTACAACTCAAGTGAGTCTATTAATGCATGAACTTGAGACTTAACCAAAATCTTGTCAGTTTGGATCTACAATATTTTAGAAATGGCTTTAGTCTAAAAACTTTTAAATAAGTGCGGACAACCAATATTTATCGGGTACATTTTGTTATGATTTTTATATATTATAGATAAATTTTAAAAAATAAATTTAAATATATAAAAACTGAAGCAAGCTACTAAATCATAAAAGAGTGGTGAATAATGTATATTTATATAATAACCCTAAGCAATGTACTTGCATTGATAATTTTAGAGAGGATGAGATTATTAAATGATTTGTTAGAATAAGAAGTGTGGACCATATGACTTTTCGTTGCTTTGACAAAACCCATTTCTAAAGGTTTCAAGTAATTAAAAGATAGGACCTATGACCCTTATTCCTACCTAGCTAGAGTGAAAGGGGAAAAAAAGTAGCACATGAAGTAAAACAAACCCAAATCTTAAATCAATTTTTAACTCAATGTTTCAGTTTCATATTATATATAATTATATATTATGATGTATGATGTATGCATGCTATATTACTGTTGAAGAGGAACTTAAATCTATTCTAAGTATTACTATCCTTATATAGAACTATTTTTTTCTCTCTAGAGAATCTTATCTTATATACGACTTCTTATTTATATAAGTCAAATTGAATGTATAATATAAAATATGTTTAGAGGTTTTTTAAGAAAAAATAGAAAACAATAAAATTAATTTTTTACTAAAGTTAAAATTAATTTATATATATAATTTAAAAATAGATGTTTTAAAAATCATATAAAAGAGGTCCACAAATTAATTTATACATAAATTTATTTTAATTTATAATTATTTTTATTTTTAAAAAAGTTTTCTTAAAAATACTCGTCCTGACTAAATAATGTAAATAACAAAGTTCTCTAAATTATTAACTCATTTACATATATCTAGGAACTCCAACTTGTAATCTTTTTTAATCTAACTACTTTATTTTTTTTTATAATTCGATCTAGTTAATTATTTTTTATAAATAATTAGATTTATACTACTAAAAATATTAATATTTAATAAAAAATTTCTTGTAAATTTTTAGTGGATTTTATAATATTTATAAGAAAATTTGTAAAAAAACTACAGGAAATATAAATAATTCTAATAGTTATTAAAAAGTAAAAAAAAAAAAAGTTATTAGAAAGTAAGATATATATTTAATTTAACTTTAAAAAAATATTTATAAAATAAAAGCTGTATCACAGTTATATATCATAAATTCGTTTCTTTTAAGGTCTTTCTACACATTTTCACATTAAGGATATAAATAATTTTCAATACACTTTGTATTAAGAATGAGTTTTCCAATAACGATATAATATCTTTACAATAAACTTAATAAATTTTATTAAAAGATACTTTGATATTATATTAAAAAATTGATATATATATATATATATATAATTTAATCATATAAAATAAATTTGTAAAATAAAATTTATGTCTATATATATATATTAATTTAAACTTTATTTATACATTATAATTTGGTTTTGGTTTGATTTCTTTTCGTTATGAAAATTTCAACATAAGTTTAATTTTGACAACATCAAGAATTGAATATCTTTGAAAAGAATGTTAACTGAGCCACATAATTTAAGAATCTATATATATATATATATATATATATATATTTTTTTTTATAAACAATTAAGAAACTATATAAGAGGTCCTAGTTAGAGTAGCTTTCTTGTACAGGGAGTAAACAAAATGCACCCTATTGAAACATGTCATTTTACGCTATTAATGTTCAGTTCCATCTACAAGACAACTCTCTCACCATAAATAATACAGATATTTTATCTATATTTTAGGCATGTATCAGTGACTCCAAATTGCTAATCATAATGCTGATCAAAGAGAAATTATGCCACTTCTTTTTTAACAAATTATAATCATACGTCAATTTTACACAATATTCTCTTACAAATAATAGAAAAGAATAAGAAATCAAGTTGTGAACAGTTTTGTTATTTTTTTACTTAACAATATGCTTATATAGAAAAGTTCATGAACATGCATGTAATATACTTGATCCTGCATTTGTCATAAAAGATATCCTAAGAATTCAATGTATCTTTTGCCTTTTTCTTAAAAGAGAAGTGTACACGTACACACCAACATCATTCAGTGCTGACAGCAGACTAAATGGCACCGTACTCAGTGCCTTTTCCTGCTATGGCATAGAATTTGACTGGTCTTCCATGAACATGATGATGATAAAGCATAAATGATAGCACAAATCAGTTAGAACACGAAAGATGTTTAAATGATAGCCAAATTAATACACAAAACAATAGTCAGAGAAACTATCACTGCTACTAGCTAGCAGATGATCAACATTCAATACTAGCTATTATGAGAAACACTAATTAAGCAGAAACTAATATAGCTACATAGCTAGTTATACATATATTATATATATAACTTATTTTATTGTCTATGATAACCAATTACCCCCCTCCCCTTTTGACAAATGGCTAGTAGCAGTCGGTAATAATAGTCATAATGATGATAAAATAATGTACAAAGATCATGTTATTGTGCCCCGGGATAGTTAAACTCTTGCAAAGCACATTCTTGTGTCACAACTTGACTTTGAAAATTGGAAGCAAGTGAGTGATGGTGATAAATGGAAGTGGTAGTTTCACCCCAGTTTGTGGTTGTAGTAGTAGTACTTTGGGGACAAGTAGTAGTAATAGTAGAGTCAATTATCTTATGGTCGATCATGCCCTCATTGTACAAGAATTCCAACCCATCTGAATAATTAGAAGACACCATTTCCTCAAATGATGGGGTGAAATTGCCACCTTGTCCTTGCACCAGGTCATCAACTCCAGAGTATTGACCAGTTTGTGCAAATTGTACTACCTCGTTGTTGGCAATGCAAGCTGAAGAAGAAGAAGAACCAACATGGACTTGTTCTTGGTAAACTTGTTGCCCTTCTGCTGAGAATTGAAGATTCAACCCATCAAGCGTAGGCTGGTAATAATCACCTGAAAATCTTCCTCCAAGTTTGATGAGGAGTTTCTTGATAGAATCTTGGTCGTTGAAACATGGACCTTCGTTTGTGTATGACGAGGGTACTATTGGTAGTGGCAGCACAGGCATGTTAATGTTCTGTGGCCAACATGGTTGATGTTGTTGTTGACTAGTGGTACTATTTTCCTGAACCAAGGATAAGGAAGAAGAATCACCATTACTACTCCTTCTATTAGCATTACTAATTTCTTGCTTAAGACTGTTGTAATTGCCTCTATTACGTGGCTCTCTTCGATGCTTCCCCAGAAGCTTCTTTTTCAGCCTCGTGTTCCAGTAGTTCTTTATGTCATTATCAGTTCTTCCTGGCAATTGTGCTGCAATCACCGACCACCTACGATCACCCAAACCAAAGGGTTTCACTTTCACTTTCACAACATGTTGTATCGTAACATGTTTCGAAACACGTTTGAGAAGTGAAAGCTCTAGCTATTATAACTTCTTAGTAAAAATCATATCTCAAACGTGAAATGAAACGCGCACTGTAACTAGTAACATGTATATATTGTAGCAACACAGTCTTAGATAGGAGTGAAATGAACGCATATACATGTATCAAAATGAATGTATAAACCTGCTTCCGATACTGATGTAAAGGCTGCAAATAATGTTGTCTTCTTCTTCGGAGAAACCACCGTGCCTGAGATTAGGGCGAAGATAGTTCAGCCACCTAAGGCGGCAACTCTTGCCACATCGCTTAAGGCCTAATTCAAAAAATTAATATAACTGTAAGACACAGGAAAAGACCAAACCTAATCTTTCATATTGATCATGATGGTTGTAAAATTAATGAGAATTACCGAAACCAAATAATAATTCCGATTGAAATATAATCTTATAATAATAACAGTGATAATAAGAATAACTTTGACACTGTATTTTAAGTCTAATCAAAAGGAAATTTGAAGTCTTTGTTGATTGAATGAGTCCTTGGCTTCTAATTACACAGAGATAGTCAATGAAATGATGATATATGTGTGAATGAATCAAGGAAAGCAAAATTTAGAAATAGGGTTAGAAAGAAAAGTGGTATAGTATGTGTGCATATACCTATTTTTTGAGGCAAAGCAATCCAGTTACCACCAGTTCCATGCTTTTCTATGTAGGATTTGAGCTTAGCATCTTCTTCTGGTGACCATGGACCTTTCTTCACGTTTGCTTTGTCGCAGCAAGGAGCCCTGCCCATGTTGCCTTTTTGGTTTTGCTGTTGCTGCTTTGAGCTTTTTGATTGATTGGGGCAACTTCCACTCTTCCCCAAGTCAGAATTATAGGAGAGAGAGAGAGAGAAAGAGAGAGAGAGGGAATGAGAATTATTAATATAAAAACTTGGAGGGGATAAACATGATTCCGAGACAATCCATTGCACTATTTTTATATAGTGTGTGTGGCAGAAAAGAATGGTATATATTTATTTGTATAGAAAATTCCTGAAATTTAGTATTGCCAGAATAGGAGAATAAGGTTTGTTCTTCTTGTCTTTCTTAGACTGGAATCAATTTTAAGTTGTATATACTATGGGCTCTAATATTTTTAATTTTCCTTGCAACTTTTTGGAGTCCACTCCTTTGTGACTTTTGTTGCCTCACTGCCCAGCCACATATGCATGCATCTGACATAATTGGTGCAGTCTTCTTTGTTACAACACTCTTTCTTCAATTTTCATTTTTCTTACAAAATTATAAATCTAATTATTTGCATGCCTCTTTAGTTTTTATAGTCTTAATCACAATAATGAAATGTATACAAATAGAAAAACATGATGATAAAGTATGCAAAATAAAAGGGAATAATATGCAAAAATGTAAATTTAAAAATGATGATAGTGTACTGATTAAATGGGTGTCATTAAAATTTTTATATAAAGATTGTTTGCTCACCTTTTAAACCTTGTTAATAAAGTTCTAGCATGGAAAAAGGCTATGAAAAATGCAGTATATTTACGTTTTTACATTTTTCTTTTGTTTAGGAGTTATCAACGTTGGACATTATTTAATTGTGATGTAGCTTTTGTCAATGGTTTGAAATTTGGCTGTGAAATGTTAATATGTTTCCAACTTCTAAGTTGACCGGTTTTATGATCACTTTTAGGGCAAAGATAGTCTGAAAATGCACGCGAAGGACACAGTGTAGGCCCTGAACTAAAAAGACCGTTCAGAAATCTATGTTTAAACTTCTTTCCAAAACCAGATTTAAAAAGAAAAACAATATCAGCTTCTAAAAGATAATCTTTTAATATACTTCAATGCTGATGAATCAGAAAGGTGAGAGTGGTGAGAAGGATGATGTGTAAAAACAGAAGAATTTAACAAAACTCATAATTACACTGAGAAGCAAGTCAAAATAGTGGCCTTTGAAAGATCTTGCTGTGAAATTTGTTCTTGTTTAAGAAAATTACACATGATTTTGTGGTATTTTGATATATAATATGTATATATATTATGAAATAATGATGATGTGGTCAAAGGTTGGGTTTAAAATAGCATTTATTGAAAAATAATGTTGATTGGAATATGACATCCAAAAACTGAGTTCATAAGGATTTGAATGTGAGAAATGAAGATAATTTCATTTTATGGGGTCAGTAACTCACCAACCAAAGTTCATCCAAGAAAGGAAATTAAAAATTGAATGATGTTGATATCTATAAGGTCTAATCAATCTCATTGTTTTTAGTCTAAAATTGAAAGGTTAAGAAAGATTCTAGAAGGAAAAGAAAGAGGAGAAAACCGTGCATTGAATTTATGTGGAAAAGTTGAGGCTTATTTTTCTACCATTTTTGGTTGGTGAACAAATGACTAACAAGATAATAAGAGTGCCGTGAGAACCGAGGCAGTAGGCACACTAGTGGGCACAAGCACTATATTATATATATATATATATATGAAAAATATTAAATTATACTTTTTTTTTTTAATATTCACATTATTATATCTGATTGAACATATCATATTAGTTTAAAAAAAATAATTATAATATTTAATTCATTCTCAAAATCGATTAAATGACATGACATGAGATTTGTACATAAATTTAATCTTATATTTTGATATAAAATTTTTAATATATTTTTTTATGTCGAGAAATATCAACTCAAAAATAGGAATGAAAGGATAATTTTTTCTTTTTTTAGTTTTAGTTTGGTTTAAGAAAATTAGAAAAAAAATAAAGAGGAATGATGTTTATCTAGTTTCCGAAAAAGGTGGAAATGTTGATAATAGATTGTTATAGTTTATGGATAGTAATAAAATAGATGAGAGATAAATTAATTTTGGTAGCAACTTAATTTGTATAGTTCAAAAGTTATAAATTTCATTCTTTTCAGCTCCTTTTTAAAAAATGGTAATATTATACTCTTCAATAGTACATTTTTTTTATTAGTTAAAATTTATTAAAAATCATAAAATTTTGGGAATCTCATATTTATTTGATGAATCTTTTCTTTAGTTTTATAATTTTAATAAATTTTAACCAATACTCTATTGTAAAGAGTATGTTCGAGAGTGTATTGTTAGTATTTTTTATCCTTTTAATTTGAAGAGGGAAACAAAAATACAGGAGAAATTAAAAAATAATAATAATAATGTCATCCTTTTTTTATATTTTCCTCTAGTTTTGTATCTACATGCTTCCTCTAATTAAATTGTTTTAATCTTATTTAATAGAAAGGGTTTGACCATAATGAAGGAGTAAAACTAATTTGAGTCATAATTAATTCATCTCCAACAATTTTTTTAATTGAATTATTACATTATAAATGACCTTTTAATAATTTTTTATTCTTCTTTTATCTTATATCTATACATAAAAAAACTTAAAACAAATTGTATATGTTTAATAAAAAATGGTAAGAATAACACAATAACGTATTCATTAAAATATTAAAAACATAATAAAATAATATAATGACTAACTTATCATATTTCTTTATATTAAATATTAATCAAAATAAAAATAATGTATCATTTATCATTATCATTTTTTTCATTAAATTTATAATTATCATCGGCATTCGCCCAGCATCATAATCAATTACATAGTCATCTTCAAATTTACTTCTTCCTCATATTTCATTGAGTTCTTCATTATATTGATTATCATCAACTAATTCATTCTATATTATTTCTTTTTATCCACTTTCATCATCACTTAATTGACCAAACAACTCATCATTTGACATAAATTGAGTAATTGAAAGATTATCTTAATATACAACCTTTGACCATCAACCATAATTTTTATTTTAGTTTTAATGATAATCTATTAATCTACTTTTTTTTTCTATTTTTTTTTTTTAAGATACAACATATAATATGTCTAAATTGTGTTTGATGTAAGTATAAAGGTATTATAATTAAAATAAAATTATGATTTATTTATTTTTATTTTTATTTTTATTTTTATTTTTATTTTCATTGATGAAATTATTTTCTTTCAGTGTATGTAGAATTATTTACCTATCAACGTTATTCATAAATTTTTAAGCCAATGTAAGTGGTGCTATTTTTGGGCAAGACCATTCAAGATTTTGCCTGTTTTTTTGTTAATGTTTATAGAATTTTTGTTTTGTTTTACCTTTGTAGCTAAAGTTTACCAAAGCTTAATCTTAATTAATGACATAAAAAAAGAACTCTAACTAATGTAAATCGAAATAATTGTAGCTAATATCAGTGGAAAAATAACATCAATCAATATTAATTAGAAAAAATCTTTATCAATATGAGTTGAAAAAATCTTGATGAACTTTAGCTATAAAATAAGATCATCATTGATAAAAAATATCTAATGTTTTTGAATTATTAAATATTATTTAATATTAAAATAATTTTTATATTTAATGACAATTTAAACACTCTATCTAAACAATAAAAAAATAATATATTTGAATTCTCTTATCTAAAAAAAATATTTAAAAATTAAAATAATTTAAATTAAAAATAATTCAAATTTAATGTATTTTAATTTCAATTATAAAATTCTTTATCACACAATAGAGTATCATACATGTGAATATTTTTCAGTTACATAATTTTAACCTTCTAATGCGAAATTTATATAAAGACTTTCATTATAACAATATTTTTCAAATATTAATCTCTTAAGGTTATCTATTATATATGTAATGAATACACAAACTTACATCCACCATCAATTCCATTTTACTCATTTGAATAGTTCATTAGATTTGATAATCAATTCTAATGATAGATCAATTTTACATAAAAAAAATAAAACAATTTCATAAATCTTAACAAGAAAAAGAAGGGTTCATTTGATAAGAGATTTTTTTTATAGTATCTTAAATAATATGTTAGATTTAGAGATTAATTAAGATAAAAAATAAAATATAAACACAATTAAAGATTGAACTAAAATTATATTTTTTAAAATCCAAAAACTAAAATAAATTTTTTTTTTTTAAAATAAGGTAAGTCAAAGTTTTTACCTTTCCATAGTATATATATGTACTCAGCAGCCACAAAATGAAAAAGTCTGAGTCAAAGTCTGAGACAATGGTGTAGCAGAAAAGAGAGAAATTAGTTTAAAATTTAACATATTTAATGGCCATCGAAGTAATAAAAGTAATAAAGGTGGTTATTTGAAAAACATATATTAAACTGTTCACCAATAAATTTTCATGAAAAATATAAATTTTAATTTGAATACAATAAAATTTAATAAAATTATTATTATTTATTTAAAATAATCTATTGTGAATTAAATTTTTATTAAATAATTTTAAATTAACTGTGTTGTGGTCTATAATATATTTACTTGATTGAAAAAGTTTTTGGAGGTTGTTTGTTTGTGTAGAAAAAGTAGATTCCTACTACGAAGTTTTCTTAATTGTAGGCCACGGACTACCAACGCTGTAATCGTATTTATACCACCCAAAATAGTACCCCACCTCACTATTTATTCATTTCTTATTTTAATGTTTTTTTTCTTCTTAAAATAACAAATTTTTTAAACTTATTTTTTTTTAATTCTTAATAAATTTATCAATTTTATATTTAGTTTATCATAGATTATTTTTACTTTATTAGTTTTTAATAATTTTTTATCTTATTCTTATTGTTAATTTTTATCATTATTACCATTAAATTTTCATGTCATAATTTATATATTTATTCGTATATCTTTTTTACATAAATAACTTTTTAATTTTAATAAATTTATTAATTATACATTTCATCTCTCTTAATTTTTTTCTTTTTTATTGGTTTCATATTTTTTTTTTTCATATATATATCATTAAATCTTCGTATTTTAGTATTTATGTGAGGATGGTAAACAATTGGATTGTAGAAAATATTAGTAAATTAATAAAAAAATATTATATAAGCCTAAAGTAACTATAGATTTAGTATATTTAGAAAAAAATTTAGATTAATTTTACCATTAAAAATTACATTATTTCATAATGTTTAAGACAACAAGATTTAGATAGATGATGAATATTAGTGATTGAATTTAAGTTTTAACTTTGTCATTACTTCTTATATGTGATATAATATAATTTATAAGATAAAATTAATATTTTATCAAAATAATTTCTTATAGATATTTCATTGATAATGATTTATTAAAAATCTAAAAATAATCCTAACTTTCACATAAACACTAAGATAATAGAAATTAATTATATGAAAAAAATGTTATAAAAACTAATAAAAGAAGAAATTTTTTTGTAAAAAACCTAACACAAGTAATAAATTTATTGAAACCAAAAAAATTATTTATATAAATCAAAGAAAACACGTAAATGATAATATAAAGAATTAATTATAATGTTACCAACAAAATGAAAGATATTAAATGATTTTTTTTATTAAAAATTATTAAATGAGAGACTAAACATCAAATTAATGAATTTATTAGAGATAAAAAATATTTATTTTTTATAAAAAAATTAAAAGAAAAATAAATAAAATTTATCTCGTAAATTAAAATTACCTTATGTATAATTTAAAAAAATAAAGAAAAGTTATAAATTAACTTGTTTTAATTGACAGGGAAATTTATTTGATTTATTTTCTCTTAAAATTTCTTATTAGAGAAGTTTTTTAAGCAAATATTTCATGAATACAATAAAAAAAAATTAAGATTATATAATGTTTGATGTTTCATTGGATTATGAAGCATCACTTAGATATGATATCAATTAACATAATTTTAGGTATTTTTCCATATATTTTTAGTTTTAAATTAAGAAATTAATTTGACTTGAAACAATTTTATACATGAAGATAAAGTAATATAATAAGCTTTAATTAACTTTGGATATGATTTCTCTCTCTCTCTATATATATATATATATATATATCATATTAAAATTAATGATTGTCTATTATTCATAATCAAAATTACACGTATTATTATTTTATTCAAGTAATTAAATAATATTTTAATTTAATTATAATGTTTAAGAATAATATGTTAATAATATTTTTCACTATTAATCAAATATATGAAACAAATATTTAATGAAAAATTCATTATATTAAATATACAAAAAATAATGCACTATTTTATTTTATTTTTAAAACAAATAAATATTTAATAACATATATTAAGTATTTCTTTTAACACATATGGTGACTAGTTTATTAAACTTTCTTTTAATGGTAACACATGTATCTCTAGTAAATTATTAGTTTAATTGAACTTTTGATTTTTCTCAAAATTTTATAATTTTTGTCCCCATTTTTTTCTTAAATTGATTTCATTACTCTTTTAATTTTAATATTTAATAGAAATATTGATGTAACACTCTAGTTTGTCACGATCAATATATCATCGACGTATTTTAATTAAATATTGGATTCAGTTAATTGATAAATCAAAATCACACAATTTTTCTTTGAAGCAACATAAAGAAACAAAACTCTTAAAATTAAGAAAATGGAGAATCTAAACCTAAATGATGCTAACTTTCTTTTTCTTCATCTGTGATTATTATTATATTTGCTCTTATCTTGAGAATTATAAAAGTTTAAGGCACGTTTTTTTTTTATATATTTTATTTATATAATTTTATCTTAATTTATTTGTTATTAATACGGGGCATTATCCCTTATAATTTAAATCTTCAAGAAATTGACACTAAATAATTTTAAAAAAATTATTTGATTTGGTATTGAAGTTCAATATAATCATTGTGTATTAAACAATCATATCCTCTCTAATGAATTGTAGACATTTTTGTATTAAAAAATCTTAAATAAACTATTATTTAAAGCTTCTTTAATTTCCCATAATCTTCAACATTGAGAAGTACCCAATGAATATGCATGAGTGAATAAGGATAATTAAAAAAGTGAGATCCAAATTTGTATTATTGTAGTTATCTTTATTCAAAATTATTAATCATTTGAAACATAAAGCAAAAACTTTGGTTAAAAAATATATTAAGAAAAAAATGATTACAAGGAAGATCCACAAGTTTCAAAAATTAAAAGTGGTTGGTGGAGCATATATAGAAGCTAGTAAGCAAGTTGTGAAATAGTAATTGAATAATTAAAGAGTAAGGACCAAACTCTTTTATTTCTTCTAAGAGTAGGACAGTCAACACATTATAATTTGATTTTGACCAATGTGTTTGAAATTCAAGATAAATTAAATATTCAATTTTGTCTTTATATTTATTAAGTTTTTTATTTTTTATTTTACGTGAAAAGTTAACAATATCTATAGTATAAATGTTATCGATTTTGTTGTTATATTTTGACCTTTAATTATTTTATGCATTCTTTATTTTGTTTCTAATATAATATATTTTTAATTTAGTTTTAATAGATGTAACTCATTTTTTTTTATAGATAGAGAAACATAATGCATTTTTTTTACAAATATTTAACTTTTATTATTAGTACTTTAATTTTCTTTAATTAATGTTATATATTAAATTATTTGTAAATCATATTTACTTTTTCATTAATTGATTTTTTATATTCATAAAATTATAAATTTTTAAATGTACATATATGTGAATAATATAAATTAATTTTTATCATTAAAACAAATTTATGTTGATTAAATTAATTTTATAATATGTTTTTATATTGAGTGAAGCAAATAGTATTAAATAATTTTTATTTGTATATTTTTTAATAAATTTTAACTTAAGAAAACTTGAAAATCTAAGATAATTATCAAACAACTTCTATTTTCATTTTCAGAGTTCTCATTTTAAGTTTTTTGAATAACTTCTAAATTAAAAAAAAGGGTCAAACATAACCTAAAATTTGGTCCCATTAACTCTTGAAGAGGGACCAACGTCATTAAGTTTGGGATACTTTGAAGACTAATATGACTGATATTTTATAGTTTAAGGACCTGAAGAAGGACTTTTTAAGCAAAAGGATTAACTATAAACTTGATAAAAAGATAAGAATTAAATGAATGTTTAGTCAGGTGCAAGAAACCCTAATATAAAAGTTAATGAATTAAAGCTACAGGAGCAGAAAATTCAACTTGAATTTAGTAGAATGAGAGTGAGTGATATTCATGGAAGAACAAAAGCATTGTGTTGTGGTAAAAGGTTAATTAATAGTCATTAAGTGAGTGGGGATTAATTTGGAATATAACAGTACTTCTTCTTCCTCTTGATAATGAAAACATAGGTGGTGAAAATGAAAGCTTCAAGAATGGGACACTTCGACTTTTCATGCAAATTTTGTTCCACAGTTCATGAAAGCCACATAATTCTGATTTATGATCATAGAGAACACGAATCTCAAGTGCCACATGCAATGCAAACAAAAATAAGGGCATATTTTAAACATAAAAATAACCTTTTTTTTCTTCTCTTCTAAATCAAACACCTTTTAATTTTTTATTTAATGGACTACGTTTTAAAGTACATATGCACCAAGATATATTCATTCTACAGTGTTCATAGCTCATATCTTGTCAACTTTCTTAAATAAATTGATTATAATTTTAAATTGTTCTTATATAATGATAGAGTAATATTTTTAGACAATTTTCCGTCTTTTTTTTTTACTTGCAGCTCTATTTAATCTTTTAAAACCGATAAGAAAGTAGTATAAATAAATTTTTTTAATATAATTATTTTTTACCTGTCTCTTTTATTTATAATACACTTTATTAATTTATTATTATAATAAATTTTAAGTTTATGTGTTGTTTATGTGTTGTTTTCAAAAGATTAAATTGAAATATTTTGTTCTTGACTTATAGAATAATGGATGAATGGTTGGAGATTTATATCGTTTAAAAATATGATCAAATTAATATATACATTATTGAGTCAGTTTTATAAAGATGGATTAGATTTCAAGTCTATTTTTAATATGGTATCAGAACCTATCCAAATAATATTTTCGGATCTCTATTGAACCATCCATAAATTTATTGAACTATCGGACTACTCATAAATTTTTAGTTTCATGTTCAAGTTTGAGGAGTCTCGACATGAAGAAGGTGTATTGAAAATCTCATATCGTTTATAGATATGATCAAATTAATATATATATATATATATATA
>BDMB01000043.1:1084067-1129960 GCA_016859785.1 Macrotyloma uniflorum | reverse complement strand
TATATATATATCATTGAACCAATTTTATTTTATGTAGATGAGTGATTAAATTTACTTCTAATACAAACCTTGTGAAGTGATAAGTTTGTTATAGAATTTGAACCAAATACTTATTAAGACTCACCAAAACTATATTGACTGCTTAATTCGTTTAGGTGAGTTAGGTCTATTCTATACATAAACCTTTAGCTATTATAATTTTATAATTTCAATTAAATTTTTTAAATATTATAAATATGTTATTTTATTCTCCCGTGACTGTGACAATTAGATCATTCGAGTATTATAAATTTACAATTTTATTTATATATCATCAATAAATATTACAAAGTTGCCAATACATTGATATTAGTTTATTTTCAGTGTTTTGTAAAGAGTTACTTACAAAGGGTTTTGACTCATGAAATGTTGTGATGAAGTAAAGAATGATAGTAATAGTTGTCAAAAACCTGAAATGATATCATAGAACTTGAGATGTATAAATTCTACGTGGAGTAGTATGAGATAATAAATAGATTATTTAAGGATTAAGTTTTTATCACTATAATAAAACCATTTTTTCATCATATATAATACCTATCCCATAGTAATTTTGATTACTAAATAACATTAATTCTAATAGATATATCTTAATCACTATTAAAAAATACTTTGATTAAAATATAGAATTCAACTTTAGAAAAATTATTACAGATCGGGTCAAAGAATCCAATAATTGAGTAGACAGTAGAGAGTTATCATAGTGTGGTACAGTTTAATTAACTTTTCGTAAATAGTAGCACTTTTTAGTTTCTTCTTTTTATGAATTTTTAACTTCATAAGTATTTATTGTTTATTATGATATTTAAAATCAATTACTAAGGCAAGTATATAATGCTTATTATGAATCGAGCCACATAACTACCAAAGAAAAAGACTTACAATAGTTTTATTACTTATTTAATTTCAAATTTATACAAATAATGTTTTCATTAACACGATTTATTTGTTTTAGATTTAAATTTTAAATAGGAGAAAGTTGAAGTTGTTCCTAAAATTAAAATAAAAGGTAAGTGTTAAAAATTAAATCGCCTTAAAATTTTGTAGTAATATTATAGTTGCTTGCAGGGGAATTTCTTCTGTGTACTATCAAATGTGTAGATAAACTAGTATGGAGTTATAGAAAAAATGTTATTTGCTAAAATTTTAGCATGTAATTTTTTTAAAATTTTAAGCCTAAAATAATAGATTATAAAATAAACTCAATATTAAGTATTTAAGAGGAATTTGTGTGTCTAACCTTAAGGTTAAGGATTTGTGTGTTTTTTTTATTTATAAGCTATTCAATTTTTCAATTTTATTTAATGTGAGATTGAGTTTTTTCTATATTGATATAAAATCTCTTTTTAGTGGAAGCATCATGAGTTCTGAATGGTGAACGAGTTTACTTTGTCTTGTACCACCATCTTTTAACAAGAGACACTTACTTGAAATCCCATCTTAGGAAGACTTTTGATAAAAAAGATCTATCTTGACTTAGGATTCCTCACCTACTTTTTATGGGTAGAACGAACTTGGTTCTAATACCATTATTAGGTGATTTTGATAATATTGTTAGGTATTTCGAGAGTGGTGTAATCTTGGGAGATTTTCACCGATTGAAGTAAATAACAAATACGACTCTACTTCTTATTGAAAACCCTAAGACGAAGGATTTGTATATCTTTTTATTTATATGTTATTCAATCTTTTATTTTTATCCGATGTGAGATTTCAATTCATATTAAATTTAACCTATCGTATTTATTATATTTATTTAAATATCACATATTAATATAATTAAATTCTTTAGAAAAGAAATTTTCGAACACAAAATGTTATCTTAATTAAAGTAAAAAAAATTAAAGATTTAGATTATCGTAAAAGATTTTCAAGTATATATTGATTTATGTCACTACATTTCATCTTATAATTTGAATGATAAAGATAATGGTTTAATCAATATTTGTAAAAATGACTTAATCAATTTAATGAGTTGATTATCTCATCAATTTTTTTTATTTATATTTTCTGGAAAAACAGAGTATTAAAAGAAAGAGAATTAATATCTGATATGTTATCGTTGAGTTCTCTTTAAAAAAAATTATAAATACATGAAAAATTATTAGAGTAAAAATTTTATCTTCAAGTATCTATAAAATTCTCTCTTCATTTTTCTTGTTTTAATTTTTATTTTATTTTCTATGTCTACTTAAACTTTTATTTTTTAAAATAATAAATTTATTAAAAATATATTTTAAATTTAATTTATCTCCCATAGTCAACTTATAAAATAAATTTGTGTTTATTTTATATATTCTAACTAATGGAGATTTTTTAATTAATGTATATATTTCTCTTAATGCTTCTAGCTCCCTTTTGGGGTCTCTTAGGTCTTATCTCATTTGGGAGGCTTTCACTAAGTCCAATATGACCCAAAAACCAAACAGAAACCCAATATGGATGATGGAATTGATGTTATATAGCACCAAGCAATTTTGGGCTTCAATATATTGGGCTTAGGCCCAGATTCAACGATGGACTATCCATTTACACTCATCTTAATTGCTATTCACGCCAAACTTTCCCTCTATTTATCTAAAATGTTATAAACCTTATTCTCTACTCTCTCTATTCTAGTTTTTCTCTCGACCCTTATCAATTTTCATTTTTCTCTATTGAAGGTAAAAAAAAAAAGAATTCATTGAAATTTTATTACATTCTTTATTCGTACGCATAGAAACAAGGTTGATTATTGTTTTCATTATTCTAAAATAATTTTGAAAAATATTTTAAAACAACTTTAGAGAATATTTTTCCAGAAAGTTTCAAAACTAGTTTCTAGAACTGTTATGGAAAATATTCTTCAGCATTGTTTCGAAAATACTTTTCCAATGTTTTAAAATTTTTATATTTCTTACATTTTTTTTTTTATAAGTCAACCTTGAATACCATGTTCCTAAGATGTTGAAGCTGGTGTGAGTAGAAATAGTCTTCAACAAAATACTATTTGTTAGTAATTTTTTTTTGCTATTTTGATCTCATATTAAAAGCTAATATATTATTTTTCTCAGTTAATATTTTGTTAAATAATCATTTAATAATGTACATCACTTAAACACTAAATTCTAATTAGCATTGGGACCCAAACAATCAAATTTTATATTATAGAATCAAAACTATAAAATATAGTATAAGTATCATTTATATATTTAATATAAAAATATTTTTTTAAATTAATATTTATTTTTCTCTAAGAATCTAAGAACGAGAATAAAAACACAATTAGAATAAAAAAAATGAGAAATCTTAGGATATGGAAGAGAAATCATACCACTTAAAAATCTTTATCTCTAAAATAAATGAAGTGAAAAATTAACAGTTGAATCCAAGAAATCAAGAACAAGAATCATTCTTACAAATTTTTCTCAAAAACTTTTTCAAATTCTCATATATATATATAAAATATTTTCACTAAGAATTACATACTTAGATATATTTTCCTTGTCTTGATGATATTTTCTTCGTCTTCTAATATCTTTTTGGCGAGAATTATTTCGTCGATTAAACTTTGAATAAATAAGATTCTAGTTTATATCCTATTCTACAATTATAAAATAAACCTAAATTAGAAAGAAAATTTTTGCAAGTTCTAAGTTCAAGAAATATAAAATAAAAATAATCTTTTAAAAGAATATTTTATGTTATACTTCTTGTCTTTTTTTCTAATAATGATATAGTTTATTATATATTTATTTTTATTCATGCACTCATCTCAAAATAAAAAATAAAAAAACTATTTTTTAACAATTTTAATGGTAGAATTTTCTAATTAGATTCCAACATGTTTACGGATCATTATGTTTATTTTATTACATAAGTTAGATTTATATTACACCCAAATCTTTTGTAGCTGGAATTTTATATTGGGTAAAAATGAGAATGTTGAATAATATATATATATATATATATATATATTTGAATAGGCAATGATATATATTAATAAAAATTGGCATTAAAAGTAAAAAAAATAATTATAAGATATAATTGAGTAAAAATATGCAGAAAGCTAAATAGTTAACTAGATAATTATCTCTCTCCCTACTGAATGGTTATTAAATACTCACCAAGTAGATTATCTAATACATAAAGAACAAGACCGAGGATCCATACACCATTCTGCAAAAGATTCAACAACCATTGAAACCTTAAACTTGACCCACAACCAGGAGTTCAGTTGAGTTAGAAAGAAAATTTCATCTGCATCTACCTTCTTATTGCGAAACAACGTGTCATTCCTATGCTTCCACAAACTCCACACCACCCCAACCCACACCACCTTCCAATATATGTTAACCTTCTAGTGTTGGAAGTGAATGTAGTGTTGTAACAAATGTTGCTTGAGAGTTTTAGTTCTGCAAGTACTTATGTCAAACTATTTATAACATTTGTTCCATATCACATTAGCTATCTTGTACTCCAAGAACAAATGTGTGATGGATTCCTCCTCCTCACCACATAACCCGCAACTAGTCACAACCACCTGCACTCCCCTACCCCTCAACTTATCCCTCGAAGCTATACCTTCTGATGCTGCTCTCCACACTAAATGTAATGCCTTAGAGATAGCTTTAATCTTCCAGATCTCAATAAAAAAGTTTTCAAAATCTCCTTGTAACTCATTTTGGATAATGGAATAAGCTGATTTAACACTGAACATTCCCTTGTCATCCCCCTTCAAAACCCATGTATCTTCTCCTTCAATAGTAGGTTGTTTCAATATAATGAAGTCCATGAGTTCTTTTACCAAATCTTCTTCCCACCTGAACCAAGGTCTTCTCCACGCCAGATTCTAAACCCACCGACCATCCTGCCAAGAGCTCATATGATTGACAAGACCATGTTGATTACGAGAATTCATAAACAGTCTACTAAACTTCACACCTAATGCTTCTTCTCCAACCCACTTATCCTGCCAAAATAATGTAGCTTTACCGTCACCTACCACCATACTCATATTTTTGCAAACCAGCCTTCACCTTGCTCATTAACCCCACAGATATTTTTTAAATCCTTCCACCATGCTGAACAAGTTTTAACTTGTTTTTCATCCTCTAAACCTCTCCACCCTCCATACTTAACTTCTAATACCTGCTTCCAGATCCCTTTATTCTCCTTTACTAGTCTCCATTTCCACTTAGCAAGTAATGCATCATTAAATGATCCCACATCCTTAACACCAAGCCCTCCGTGGTTCTTGGGTTTGCAAACAGTTTCCCATTTCACCCGACTTATTTTCCTCTCTTCACCTCCCCCACCCCACAAAAATCGTCTTTGAATATTCCGAATCTCATGAGCTACTGCTACTGGTGCTTTGAAAAAAGATAGATAGTATAGGGGTAAAGATGTTATTACCGATTTGACTAAAGACCCCCTTCCACCAAATGAAATGTATCTCCCTTTCCATCCTGATAGTTTTTTCTTGATTTTCCTCAGAACTGGTTCCCAAAATTCAACCCTCCTTGGATTCCCCCCTATCTGCAAGCCTAAGTGTAAGAAAGGTACATTCATCAGATCACAGTTTAACATAGCCGCATACTCGTCAATCCTTCTCATATCCACTCTTATTCCTCCAATCCTACTTTTATGAAAATTGACCTTTAACCTAGAGAAAACCTCAAAACACCGTAATATGCTCTTGACCATCAAAATATTTTGTGTAGATGCCTCACAAAAAAATAATGTGTCATCTGCAAATTGCAACAAACTAACCTCCACTCCAGGATTCCCCAGTCTTACTCCAATCAATGAGGATGTAGCCAAAGCGCTTCTAACCATCCCAGCTAATCCTTCAGCCACAATAAGAAACAGGAAAGGAGCAAGAGGATCTCCTTGTCTAAGATCCTTGGTGGGATTAAATTCCTTAGTTGGGCTGCCATTAACTAGGACTGAGACAGAAGAGGACACTAAAAGATTAGAAATCCACCCAATCCACTTTTCACTAAATCCCATTCTCCTCATCATGTACTTAAAAAATTCCCAATTAATAATAATATATAAGTGGGAAAGACACACAAATCTTTAACCTTAAGATTTTGGGTAAGAAGTGAAATCATATTCCTTTATATAGTGTTGATTTACCTCATTGGATAAAATCTCTCCAGTATTACCCTCCTCTTAGATACCCACCTAACAATGAACAATGATATCAGAGTCAGGTTCGTCCGACCCACGATGACTAGGTGAGGAATCCTAAATCAAGGGGATCTTTATATCACATGCATGAGTTTCAGGTAAGCATGTCACTTGAGGGGGAGATTGTTAGAGTTCAAGATGATTTTGAATCTTCTTTGATAGAAATTGGAAGGTTAAATAACATATAAGTAAGAAAAATACACAAATTTTTAATCTTAAGATTTTAGATAAAAAATAGAATCGATATTTTTTTATATAGTTATGGTTTATTCTATTCGTAAAAATCTTATTATATTATTTCTTTTGGATATATAATATAATAGTTATCTATTATGTTTTATTTTGTGGAGTATGATCAGATCTATTGTGTTCTTATTTAGATTCTTAATCATAATTTTATGGTCTTTGAAGCACGTTAATGCATTTTTAATTGGTAATATATGTGATTTGAGTATTTTTCATTTCTTTCACTTTTAATGCTTTGGCATGAGATTTAAACAGGATATAGTTTATGATTTATGGATTTTAGTATCAACTTAATTTTGTGTGGTGTATTCATCCAAACTGTAAAATATAGCAATTTTTAGCAATTATAAGAAACAATTATGTATCAAATATGACATCTGATTTTATATTTATTTATTTTACAATATTGTGAAGTTCCATTGTGTAAGGGGAATTGATAAATATTTATATAATTTTTACTTTTGGGTAAGTTTCATTATAAATATTTATAATTGTTTTTAAATTATTATTTTCTTAAGTTAAAATTAGTTGATGAAAATGTTTGTCTAAATATATCTTAATCAACTAAAAAAATCCCTATATCATATCAACTTACCAAATTTACATTAATATAAAATAACATTCACATTTATATGATTCAACCTTCTTTATTTTTACAATACATACGTTGATACTCAATTTCGTCCGAAAGATAAAAAAAAATCATAAAAAAAATAATACAAATATATATATATATATATATTTTTTATTATTTATTTATTTATTATTATTATTTAATTATCATTAAAAAAAAAATAATGTTTTAAATAAAAAAAAAAATTATAAAGTTAGAGATCACTAAAAATAAGATAGGAATAATTTTTTTAGAAATAATTATTTTTATTTACTTATTTTATTTTATTATTATGTATTTATCTATTTTCATAAAATAAAATAAATAAATAAATAAAAAGAAAAGAAAAAAAAAAAGGGACCCAAATAAAAAATGAAGTGTATTAAAAAAAAAGGGAGACCCAAACCCAATAAACCCGTGGCTCAAAGAAAATTAACCTAATTTTTTAACCTAAGAGGAAGGGGATATGTAATAAAAGGGGGTGGCTGCTGTAAATAGAGGAGGAGAAAAAAAAAAGGAAAGGAGGAGGGGGCGTCATCTTTTGTTGAAGAAAAAGAGACATAAGGAGAACTAGAGGTAATTCTTAAAATTCAAGGTTTTGTTGTATTATTTATGTTGGTTGCTATAGTAGGTCCTGCATTGAATGTTTAAAAGGAAATTATTTCTTAAAAGAAAAAAAAAGGTAAGTTTCTTTAAGGTGGAATTCTTCCGATTCCCCAACTAAGGGTGGTGCCGCCGCACACGTGGCCGTCCTTTGGCCGGGAGGGCAGAAGTCACCACTATTCTTCCAAAAACATAAATCGCATTGAAATCTTAACAACCCAAAAAACTCGTAGCTTCACACGGGTGTTCTTTACTCACTGGGGATTTTCGGTTCCGTTTACGGGGCTAGGGAGTAAAGAGTTTTCCTCTGGTCTTTGGATTCCATGGCACTGTGATTTCAGTCTCAAAATTTCCCAAAACCCAAATCTTTGTTCCATCAAATGGCTGTGGAACTCATGGCCTTCCCCAAAATTGATGATTAGAAGGCTATCCAAGAGGCTGCATCACAAGGCCTCAAGGGCATGGAACACCTCATTCGAATACTCTCCCAGCAACCCTCTCATTTGAACACCGACCTCACTGACGTTACCGTCTCCAAGTTCAAGAAACTCATCTCCCTCCTCAACCGAACCGGCCACGCCTGCTTCAAGCGCGCTTCGGTTCACTCCCCTGAACCGGTTCAACCCCCCGCGCCACTTCAAACCCCCGCTCCCCTTCCCTTCCCTCTTTTGTTTTTTCCTTTATTTTATTTGAGGTTAATAATAAAGGGTCCAATTTTTTTTTTAATTTTCTTTTACTTCATTACTGTATTGGAATTTGTAATAATTAGATATATAGTTAAATTGATATAAAGAATTTAAATTATGTCAAATTATTATTATTATTATTTTTATTTAATTTATTTTGTATTTTTCTTTTATTATATTGATGCAGGTTAACTGCTGAGCTGAAAGATCATTGGTAAAACAGGAGTTAGTTAGGGTCAGGACACGTGTTGAATAGTTGGTGGGCAAGTTAGTAACTACCTTGTGGACGTTGTTAATTCTGTTTTCATTAGAATTGTATAAATAGCAATTCCGCAAGTATTGTAGGGGATTCATTTTTCCAAATTCTTGTAAATCTCTCAATTCTTCAATAAAAGAACTCGTTCGGATTCTCTTCCATTCTTGGAATCTCTACTTCTATCTTGTTCTCTTTGAGATTCTTTAGATTCTCCTAAAAGAACGTTAACAATTGGTATCAGAGCTTTCCTTCCAACCACGATTCCGCCATGGCAGATAACACGAGACACCAAACTCAGGCTCGCGAAATGGAAGATCGCCTCAATATCAAGATCATCGAAGCTGAAGGACGCACGAACGCGGTGATCGAAGAGAAGTTCATGTCGCTGGGAACTTCATTGCAGCAACAACTCAGGGAGATGTTCGACCACCATGTAACCACACGCTCGCTGGATTCTGGTAACAATGCTCGCCCCTATTCTTGCAATACACGTTTGGCTCGTTTGGATTTTCCTCGTTTTAATGGCGAAGGTATCAAGAATTGGATTATTCAGTACGAAACATTTTTCTCTATTGATCAAACCCCAAACGATTACAAGGTGCGATTGGCTGTTATTCACTTCGAGGGCAAAGCACTTCAATGGCATAGTACTTATGTCAAAATCGTAGGAATAGACAATTTACCTGCTTGGGAGGGCTATACGAAGCTACTGTTAGATAGGTTTGGTGATGTATGTGATGATCCCATGGCTGACCTGATGCGATTGAGACAAAAGGGGAACATTGTTGAATATCATGAACAATTCAATGCGATTGTGACTAGGGTCGATTTGACAGAAGAACAATAACTTAGTTGTTTTCTTGGAGGATTGAAGCAGGAAATGCAGATGATGGTACGTATGTTTCAACCTACCTCAGTAATGAAAGCCTTCGCCTTAGCCAAAATGTATGAATCTGCAAACCAAGTCTCACTCAACCCTAAAACCTTTCCCAAAATCACAAAACCAACCCCTAACACTAAGCCTGCATTGTTACCTAGCCCCCTAAACATCAGGACATTCCCAAACCCAAAACACAAGCCACAAAGAACCTTACACCCACCTACATGGCCGAAAGAAGGAGTAAAGTATTATGCTACTTCTGTGATGAACCATTTACACCAGCTCACGGATTGACCCATAAAAAACTACAGATTCATGTAATGGAGGTAGATGAGGATTCAGATCTAGAAGACGAGGACTTGCAGTCAGGCATTAAAGGGGAAGACAGTTTGGTAGATCCCCTAATCTCAGTCAATGCACTAACCAGGTTGACCACTTTCAGAACAATGAGAGTCACATGACAGTTCAGAAAGAAACCCCTGCACATTTTGGTTGATAGCGGAAGTACACACAACTTCTTAGATATCTAGGTAGCAGAGAAATTGGGATTGCACATTGAGCAAATGCGTCCTCTAAGTGTAACTGTGGCTAATGGCACACAAGTGAAGGTCTCCTCTGTAGTCAAAAACTTTAGTTGGAATCTTCAGTATACGTATTTTAAGTCAGATATGATGTTACTACCACTAGGCTGTTGTGATATGGTACTGGGCATTGAGTGGCTGATCCAAGGGGACATTACATGAAATTTTGACAAACTAGCCATGGAGTTCAGTGTGAATGGGAAGAGACATGTACTGAGGGGAAATACTACAACAGATCTCAGAACAGTAAGAAAACAACAGTTGCACAAGGCCCTTTCCTGTGGAGTACACTTGTCCTTGCTCCAGGTAAAAAATTCGCAGCAAGAGACCTTGTTACAATCACTATCTCCCCATGCTAACCAAACAGGTATTCCAACTCTTTTGATGACCTGTTTCAAGAGCCCACCAACCTGCCCCCAGGAGAGAAGAACATGACCACAGAATTCCATTAATACAAGGGGCAAACCCTGTTAACAAATGACCCTACAGATATGCAAAGCAACAAAAGGATATTATAGATAAGTTGGTGCAAGATTCCTTGAATTCATGTATAATCCAGAACAGTAGCAACCCATATTCTAGCCTAGTGGTCCTTGTGGGAAAGAAGGATGGAAGTTGGAGGCTATGTGTTGACTATAGGGATCTGAACAAGTCCACTGTCAAGAACAGATTCCCCATTCCTTTAGTAGAAGATCTGTTGGATGAGTTGCACGGATCAACAGTCTTTTCTAAAATTGATCTAAGGGTAGGGTACAATCAGGTTAGAATGGCTGATGAGGATGTCTATAAAACAACTTTTAAGACCCATGCAGGCCACTATGAGTATTTGGTCATGCCATTTGGGCTAACAAATGCCCCAGCCACGTTTCAAGGGCTTATGAATTCTGTGTTCAAGGAGTATCTTAAGAAATTTCTCTTAGTATTTTTTGATAACATATTAATCTATAGTAGAAACCTTGATGATCATCTCCTCCACCTTCATCAAGTACTGACAACTATGAGGTCTAATGCACTGTTTGCTAAAAGGGCTAAATGTTATTTTGCTGTTGATAGGGTATAATACCTAGGCCATTTTATCACAGGCGAAGGAGTCTCAACAGATCTTGCTAAGGTAGAAGCAATCAAACAATGGTCCCTGCCTCAATCAGTCAAACAGTTTGGGCTTAGCAGGGTACTACAGAAGGTTTGTTAGAAGATACAGTACTATTGCTAAACCCCTAACTGAAATGCTAAAAAAAGACAACTTCAAGTGGACTACTGTAGGAAAAGAAGCCTTCCAGTTACTCAAGGATCAACTGTGTCAAACTCCGATCTTAGCACTTCCTGACTTTTCCAAAAAGTTTGTTGTGGAGGTTGATGCTTCAGGAGTTGGAGTAGGGAATGTGCTCATGCAGGAACATCACCCAATAGCTTTCATTAGTAGAGGTTTAAACCACCAACAACAGTCCTTGTCAACTTATGAAAAAGAATCACTAGCTGTGGTATTTGCTATACAGAAATGGAGACATTACCTATTACATGGGCAATTTGTGATTAAGACTGACCACAAAAAGTCTTAAATACATCCTTGAACAAAGGTTATCTACTGCTTTTCAACAGAAATGGTTAGTGAAACTGATGGAGTTTGATTTCATCATTGAATATAAACAAGGAAGTGAAAATGTAGCTGTAGATGCCCTATCCAGAGTGGAGTGTTCTGCTTTAATTACCATTCAACTTGAATTTGAACTACTTGACAAGATTAAGACCTCTTGGCAGCAAGACTCGGATATCCAAAAGATCATCACTGACCTTGAAAAAGATCCTGCTTCTCACAAAAATCATACCTGGCAGAAAGGGGAATTGAGGAGGAAAGGGAGGTTGGTTATTGGGAGGGATATGGAGTTAAGAAAGTTGATCCTTAACTGGTTACACTCTTCAGCATGTGGAGGTCATTCGGGCAGAGACAAAACATTGAAGAGGATTAAAACAGTGGTATATTGGAAAGCCCTAACTAAAGAAGTCAAAAGATTTGTTCAGCAATGCAGTACCTGCCAGAAGTGTAAGTATGACAATGCTGCAGCCCCAGGTTTATTACAACCCTTACCCATTCCTGACATGATTTGGCAGCACTTGACTATGGACTTCATAGAAGGTCTTCCCAACTCCTATGGGAAGTGAGTTATATATGTTGTGGTAGACAGATTAAGTAAAGCAGCTCACTTCATGGCATTGCAACATCCTTATACTACTGCTGATGTAGCCCAAAGTTTCCTAAATAATGTCTTCAAACTGCATGGCTTCCCTACCACCATTACTAGTGACAAAGACCCTATTTTCATCAACCAGTTTTGGAAAGATTTCATGTCTTGCCAAGGAATTCAGACACAGTTATCAACAACATACCATCCACAAACCGATGGTCAGACTGAAGTAGTGAATAGAACCATTGAAACTTACCTTAGATGTATATGTAGTGATGATCCTAAACAGTGGTCAAAATGGCTTCCCCTAGCTAAGTGGTGGTACAATTCCACTTACCACAACACCATTAAGGCCTCCCCTTATGAGATTGTATATGGTCAAAGACCTCCAGCATATCTACCATATTTGCCCGGAGAATCTAAGGTGGAGCTTGTTGATAGGAGCCTACAGAAGAGAGAAGAACAGTTGAAACTTGTAAAATTTCACATGAAGAGGACTCAAGAAAGAATGAAGCAACTGGCTGACAAGCACAGGTCAGAGAGATCCTTTGAAATTGGAGATTTGGTATTTGTAAAACTACATCCTTATAGACAAGTGTCAGTAGCATTGTGGAGCAATGCTAAGTTAGCTCCTAAGTACTATGGGCCCTATGCAGTGATTAACAAGATTGGAGCAGTAGCTTATAAGGTCCAATTACCAGCAAATTCCCTCATCCATAATGTGTTCCATGTGTCTCAACTTAAGAAATTTGTGGGTGAAACAACGACATCCACTCACTGCCCTTTAACAGAAGAAGAAGCAATAGTCAAAGAACCAGAGTACATAATGGACAGGATGCCAGTCAAGAGGGGGAATCAGGCAGTTACTAAAGTACTTGTCAAGTGGAAGCATCAACTTCCCGAGGATGCTACCTGGGAGTTTCTGTTTGACCTCAAAAAGAAGTTTCCTCCGTTTAGTCCTTGAGGACAAGGATCATGTTAAGGGGAAGGGATTGATGCAGGTTAACTGCTGAGCTGAAAGATCATTGGTAAAACAGGAGTTAGTTAAGGTCAGGACACGTGTTGAATAGTTGGTTGGCAAGTTAGTAACTGCCTTGTGGACGTTGTTAATTCTGTTTTCATTAGAATTGTAAAAATAGCAATTCCGCAAGTATTGTAGGGGATTCATTTTTCCAAATTCTTGTAAATCTCTCAATTCTTCAATAAAAGAACTCGTTCGGATTCTCTTCCATTCTTGGAATCCCTACTTCTATCTTGTTCTCTTCGAGATTCTTCAGATTCTCTTAAAAGAACGTTAACATATTATTATTATCTCATTTATTTAGTTTCATTTCATTTATCGATTGAATATTTATTTATTAAAAAAAATTAATAATCTAGAAATTAATTTATTATATTTGATTTCAAATTACGGATATATAGTTTTAAATATAATATTTAATATATTATTATATGAAAATGTTCGTTGTATTATTACATTGATTTTTGAATTTTATTTCATTTTACTTTTTAATTGGAACTTTTCTTATTTGTTTTATTTTATGATAAGATAATCTAATTATATATATGGCTACTCACATCATTTTATAGTTAGTATTCAATCATATAAAGTATAATTTTAATATACGGCTTTTGAATAATAATTTTAATATAATAAGAACTAATTAAGTATACTTGCCTAAATAAATTTATATATTAGATTACCATGATAGTTTTATCATAAGAAGGATAAGGGTTAAGTAGGATCACGCACATCATCTTATACATGATATCTTATCTTTTATTAAAAATTTAAATATATATATATATATATATACATTTTTCTTTTTACTTTTAATTTTAATTTATCTATTTATATCTGACATGTCATTGTATATTTTATATTTTATATTTTTTCAAAGTTTACTCAAATTATAATTATAATTTTATAAATATTTACTAATGATTTTATAATAAACTTTTTTTTTTACTAAAAGAATTTTGATACCAACTTTTAATATGATTGTGAAATTTACTTTTCCTTTTCATATTAAAAAGTTGTTTAGATGTTTGTATAATCATGTGCATTTTCTTACATTCAATGCCTATTATATTTAAGTATTTTTATATCACCTATATATAAAATAATCATTTAAATATATGTATGGCTATACGCGTCATCTTATGTTTAACCTTTAACTAAAATTTATTCAGATAAAATAAATATATTTCAATCATTTTAAGCTAATTTATATAGCAATCTATAATATTAATGTATAATTTACACTATCTTGATTTATTATAAGATTGATAAAGAGAATAAAATATATAATTTATTTTAAGAAAAAAAACTCATTCCTCTTTAAAATTACTAATCATAAAAAAAAAACAACGTTTTAGGAAGAACTACGTAACCTTGATTTTCCATTCTAAATGGAAATACGTAGGAGCAAGGTTAATATCTTGTCGGACCCAAATAAATTTTAATTTAATATTTTTCTTTTTTTATTAACAATAATAATTTAAAAATTATTTTTACATTATAATATTTTATTTGTTTATAGGAGAAAAAACATTATAAAGTTATTTTATTTTGCATATTTAATTGAAAGGTAAACCGTCTTAAGACGGACGTTATAGGGTGCTGATATCTTCCCTATATGTAATCGATTCCCGAACCCATTTTTTTGTTTCGAAGATCATTTTAGTTTTTTTTTCATAGTTTTCCCTAATAAACTATGGTGACGACTCCTTTGTTCCCTTAAAAAGGGTGAATTTTTTTTACGTTCACCGGTCCCGTCGTGACCCTGGTTGCGACAACATCAACGCAACGATATCTTCTCATAACAAAAGAAAATATATTAGGATTAACAAAAATTATTTTTATTTTATATATTAACTAAATATAAGACTTAATTATAATATATAAATAAGAAATAAATCTCACATTTTGAATTGGTTTTGAGAATGAAGTAGACCCCATAACTACTTTTTATATGATATCAAAATTTGACTAACAAAATTGTTAGAATTAAATTAAACCAATTATTAATATACTGAATCTTGGAATCTTGGTTAGCAGGTTATTAAACTTAGATTGGGTTACCTGTTATAGATTATGATCTCTCATTGTTAACAAAGGTGTTAACACAAGATTGTTAATGAGTAGAGTTCTGATTGTTAGAAAGGTTATTAAATCTACATTGAGTAACCTGTTAACGAGTCATATTCGAGTTGAGAAAGTTGGAGAAATTATATATTGACTAAAAATAGGACCTAATTATAATATGTAAATGAGAAGGAAACCTCATCTTTTATATTAATTTTAAAAGTGAGTTAAATACCATAATTACTTTCTACACAATATTGTTGGATGACTGAAAATAAACAACTTAAGAATGTATGGAATATATTTTAGGTTGGAGTGGTATGATCTATTTGACTACATAGAAATGATGTACTATTTAGGAATGAAAAAGTAAGTACAGACATTAGTGAAAAAATTGGATTTAAAATCACACTTTTAAAATCGGTTGTTTAATATACGATTTTAAAAATTAAGCGGTGGCAGTTTCGTAAATAATTACAATAGTTTTAAAATCGGATACGATTTTAAAAATTAAGCGGTGGTAATTTTGTAAATAATTACAATAGTTTTAAAATCGATTGTTTAATAACCGATTTTAAAAAATTAAGCGGTGGTAATTTCGTAAATAATTACAATAGTTTCAAAATCGGCTGTTTAATAACCGATTTTAAAAGTTATGCAGTGACAATTTTGAAAATATTTACAAAAGTTTTAAAATCAGTTATTAAACAAACGATTTTAAAAATCTGCTCTCCCTCTCTTGTATGCTAATGCTTTCACTATCTCAAACACTTTCATTCTGTGGAACAACACTTTCTCTTAAGCATTCAACATCGTTCTCTCATCTAGGCTCCATTGTGCTTCCTTCAAATAGTCCAAAAAATTCCCTAATCTCCTTCTTTGCTTTCACTTCATCAATACAGTACTCTACACTCACTCTTTGCATTTTCAATTTTTTAATTCTCATTCATTCGTTCAAACTCTAAAATGTTGCATGTGAATTTTTAATTAGAATGTGCCACATATTTATAATATATTTACGTTAGTGTAATAGGGGTGCAGGTGCATTTGGAAGGGTGGTGGTTGAAGGCAGTAGTGAGAAAGAAGCGGTTGTGTGTTTTTTTTTATGAAGAACAAAAGTCATGGATCGAAGTTGGTTATTGAACCGAAGTTGGATATACATGTCATGCTTAAGTTGATAGTATGAAACAGGTGTGAAATATTTTATTGAATATGTTTTACAGAATGCTAATAATGATATGAATGGAAAGTTTTTTTGTCCTTGTGTTAACTGTTGCAATGGAAGTCGTCTAGAACTTGATGTTATAAGGGAACATCTTTTGTGTGATGGTTTTCTTAAGAATTATACATGTTGGAGATGGCATGGTGAAAATGTTGACATTCCAAGTGTGTTAGTCGAAACTCCAACCCAAACTTTTACACAAGAAGTAGATATGGATGATCGACTAGAGGAGATGATTCGTTATGTGGGTCCAGAATCATTCAAGCAAGCACATATGTATGAATCTTTGTGTAATGATTCAGAGAAGCCATTGTATCCAAATTACACAAAATTCACAATATTGTCAGCAATATTGAGATTGTTCAATCTGAAGGTAAGAAATGGGTGGAGTGATAAAAGTTTCACAGAATTGTTAGAGTTGTTCAATCTAAAGGCAAACAATGGGGGTTATCCGTGGCTTAGAAAGAAATTGATGAAGGAGAAGACTATGAAGCGTAAAGCAAGCGAAGATGAGACTATAGTTAGTGATCCTCCTTCTCCACCCACACGCCATGATTTATGGAAGTTAGCTCGCATTAAGAAAACGGGCGAGTTTACATATGAGACAGCAAAGGAGATTGCTACCAAGATAGTAAGTATACTTTTGTTGTACATATGATTTAATTAACATATGGATTAATATGTGTTTATTAAACTATTTGTCTTATATTTTAGGATATACTACAACAGTAGACCGATGAAGGATCTTTTGATTCTCATGGACAACAAGATATACTAACTGTTGCCACTGGGAAGCCCGAACATGCAGGTCGGGTAAGGGGAGTTGGTAGAGGTCATAGTCTACGAACTTACTTTAGATCACAATCATCTTCACATTCATCTGGCTCAGTGGAACAATTGGTGGATTTGAAGGTCTCTCAAATTGTAAGCCAGATGAGAGAGAGGATATTCACAACCAAGTGAAAGAGGAGTTTCACAATCAAGTGAAAGAAGAGTTTCATAGGCAACTGAAAGAAGACTTTCAGAGAGAGATGAAAGAAGACATGCAAAGGCAAATACAAGAGCATATACAGTCACTTAGCCAGCAAATTCAGCAGAGTACTCCACTGATTGAACCAACTATTGCACGTGTGAGTACAAAGGGGTCTTGTGCAAGTGCTGATCCCTCTACTACTACCGTTGACCCTGATCCCTTTGATCGATGCGAGTTATTTGTCAATGCATTACCCGATTCTGTTGGCATAGGGAGAATTCACAATTTTGGGTTCATTGTGCACCATCAGGTTATGGGAGATGATATGGTTAGGGTTTCAATAATCAATCTTAGCCACCCAGAGGTTAGAGTTCCTGTGCCTACAGAAGAGGTTCAAATGATGGGACAAGCCCTAAACACCTTCCTTCAGTGGCCTAAACGGTTGGTGAAGGTGATACCTTTAATAGTATGTTATTTAATTACTTACTATTTAATTTTAACTTAGTGTTGTTTTTGTTTAACATAATATAATCTTATATTTATACTTTATTCATAGGATGTTGTGATCCCACCAAAGGATAAGGAGCCAGCTAAAAAGCTAACTCCGATTAAGAGATTATGGAAATTTGTCGCAAATATGGATGATGATCAACCGAAACAAGTCCCTTGGCCTCTTGAAGTGTTTAGCAAACCTAGTCAAATACCTTTGTATATAAGTCAAACTGATATATCGGAGATTACTTACGGGCACTGCATGCTAAACATATCAATTTTGCAACTATGGATGTTGTAAGTATTCAAATTTGTTTTATTTTATTTTTGGTTGAATTTGTCTAACTTTGTTTCTAACCTTGTAGATTTATTCATAAATTAAGTGTGAATAAGGGGAATCATCACATATGGATTTTTGGAACCCGAGTCAATCCAAAAAAGTGGGAACAAGACAGACGAATCACAAGCTTACATTCAGAATTGGATGGTTAACTCAAATAAAAAAGTTTACTTAGCTCCTTACTTTTCTAAGTAAGTTTACTTTTGTATAAAATAATTACAATAATTTTTAACAATGTATTCTATTTCACTAATTATTTCTCAATCTAGTGCTCACTGGTAGCTTATGGTCATTTGTCCCATGGAACGTATAGCTGTATGTATTTGTTCATTACATAGACCTCCTCCTGTAGAATTTAAACAATTGTTAGATAAGTAAATATTTTAAAAATAACTACTTTCTTTTGTTGATTTTCAGTTCATTTGGTTTTAAACGATAATAATATTATCATTTTATCATCAGAGCAATAGATGGATACCACATACTCAAGGGTTCAAAGTTGAAGAAAAAGATACATTGGTTATCTGTTAAAGTAAGTTATTTTAATTCCAACAATTTTTTCAAAGCATTTTATTTTAATTATCATTACTATTGAAATTAATTTTCACATTCATTATTTTTTGTAGTCTCATAAACAAAAGGATAATTTTGAGTGTGGATATTATGTAATGAAGACAAATTGTTGATTCAGACATAGTATCAGGGTGGATTGAAGTAAGTTTTTAGTTTTGTAATTTCTTATTTAAAGTTTTTACTTTATTATGTTCCATTACCTATTTCTAATTGTTCTAATTTTTGTTTATAGATATTTATCGATCGATCACCATTGTCGCAAGAAGTCTTAAATACCATTAAGGAGTAATGGGCAGAATTTTTCTGAACACATTTACTAGTTAGGACTTATGTTTACAAATTTTGACATGTTTTCTAGTTTTTAAGTTACTTAACTTATTATGTATTACATGTATTCATAACATTATCATTAGTGTATGTATAATTAACATGTTATTTATATGCAATTTGAACTATTTGGATCGTTTGGATATTCTGTAATTTGCATGTTTAAATTTTAGGTTGTGCAAAATCAAACTAAAAAAAAAAAAATTATAACTTTTAAAATCAGTTATGGTATAACCGATTTTAAAAGTAGAGACTTTTAAAATCAGTTTAAAAATAATCGATTTAAAAAATAGAGACTTTTAAAATCGGTTTAAAAATAACCGATTTTAAAAGTAGAGACTTTTAAAATCGATTATTTTCCGATTTTAAAACTCCTACCTTTTAAAATCAGCTGGATTAAAATCATCAAAACAATCGATTTTACAAGTAAAAAAAAATCGATTTTAAATTTAATTTTTCTACTAGTGAGATGAAATTTTTTATTTAATTCAAGTCAGAACTTGATCGTAGATTATTAATAGAGTAAACAATAATTTTGGAACTTTTGTCCAGTGGTGTATATATCTCTTATCTTGTGTAAAGTAGGATAAATCATTGAATAATAATGGGAGGGATAATTATCTTGTTAATTACTGAAATTTTTAACATATTTTTTTATAATTATATATTATATATTTATAATTATTTTTATAGTTTTGATACTAATTTTATTAATATATTTATTTTTGTCGATAAAAAAAAAAAAAAACTTTCTACACATCATACCTTATACAAGATTTCAACTACAACAACACAAACATTTTAAAAAATTGATACATGCATGTTTTTCACAGATATTTACATTTTCTGTGGCCATTGAATTAGTGTCTTCATTCTTCAATAATCCCATCATCGATCATTTGTCCTTTCAATCCTTCACCACACACCGTTAAATTAATATAATAACACAAAACTTGTCAAAAACACATCAATAGGAAACATTAGAAGAATACATATAATTTCAAGCAATACAAAACCACCAGTCATTTCATGTTTCTTCAAGCACTATAAACAATTTTTATTTTATTTCAAAGATATACTACACACCAAAAATGAAAAAGAAAAGAAAATGGAAAAAACTTGCTATTCATATTTAGAAATGAACTTAGAGTGGGAAGTAGACTGAACATAGATATCATTATTAGGGTTTTTTATTCTGACTTAACATATTGATATGTGAAGTCACTATTTTCACAACTTGACCATGTTAAAATTCACCTTATTTGATTTTGAAAGAAACATGAAATATCTAATGTCCATGTGAAATGTGATTATGTTATGTGACTGATGAGTCCAATCACAAATAGTATGAAGTATGTTAGCTTTTGATAAAGATGTTCGAAGGTGATTGGGTTTGCTGACTAGACCTTCTTCTCACACTTTCAATTCACTTATACCCTTTTCATCTCTTCACTCAAAAGTCATATATATATATATATATATATATATATATATATATATATATATATATATATATATGTATATATACATATACATAACAGTACAGGAAGATGATTGAAGATGGATCAAATTGAACTGATAAACTAGTTTGTGTGAAACCAGAACCAGAATCTTCAACTTGTCATGATCTTATTGAAAATTTTAAATTATTAGGCCAACATCATGAATGAATGATTTTTTATGACCCGTTGCTTCACACAACTTGAAACTTAGATAATCTGTATATGTTGCTGCATACAGATTTAATTTTATGTCGGAGTGATAAAATCAATACGAATTCAAATTTTAAATTTAATTAAAAAGAGTTTCACATCACGTATGCAATCATAAGTTAATAAGAAATTGAATATGTATCATGTTTGTTATAACATGAATTCTTAGGGCTGATTTTCATCATCTAAAAGTGACAGGTTTAATTAAAATAAAAAATATTTATAAAATACAAACTTATAAGTATGATTAATACTTTTTAGTGTGATTTTTCTCACATATTTAATCAGATAGACACAAAAGCTAAAAGCTTGTGGCCTGAACAATAATGCTCCATGTAGTTTTCAGAAAAAGAAAGGATAGAATATAAATGCTCAATGTCACGTGTCAATGGCAAATACAATCTTCGGCTATAAAAGTAAACATTTTCTTTATATTTTTATAGTTTATATCTTCAAATGAAAACACATAACTATCTGAAAAGAACTCTTTTCAGACAGACTCATGAAATTCAAAACTTGTGCTCAGAGAAAATTAAATATTGATTATTACCGGAACAAGAACTAATAAACTTGTGAGTCTGATCTACTTAACATTGCATGTCTGATTATATATAAAGAAGAAAGGTTGCTTTCTGTGAAGGAATCATGCAGCAGAAGAAATTTGAGGAGTGACACGTTTGCTGCTATATATTTTGTGCAGTGTCACTGATGGCCAATAGAAGAGGCTATGAATGTGAAGAGAGAGAAATGGAGATGCTAGGTTATGAGAGGCAACAACAGAGAAAGTGTAGGAAAATGATTACGTAGGTTGCAATAAAAAAACCTAAGGCTGTGTTGTAAATGCAGACAAAAGTGTTGGCTTTGTTTGTTGACATGGATGGTTGGTGAAGAAGAAAAGAAAGAGGGTTGTCGAAAGGCCAAACAAAGAGCACAAACCGAAACTCTCACTGGCCAAGTGGCCTTAAAGCCCGGAACACATCAGAGACCTTATCTTCATGCATCATTGCCAACTTCAACGCTCCATAATCATCATCTTCATCATCATCTTCATCATCATCATCATAATCTTACTTTTATAATCAAATGCCCAATCATGCCATATTATTTGTTGCCCCACCTACCCTATCTCTTCCCTTCTCTTGTCAACCTTTGCCATCACTCTTCTTGATTGCTCTTTCTTTTATATGCCTCTTTTCTTCTTCTTAATCTTTTGAAATTGTGTCAGAACTTCATAAATAGTATACAAATGGAGATAGTTTTTACTTTAAAAGATGACTTTTACTATTCAATTGCATTCACATCTATATTATAAGATATTATCAAAATTTATCTCAATAAAAATTTTATAAGTTTATGAATTATTTTTCACTTACCTTGTTGATTCATTTATAATATATAAACTTAAAATTTTTATATCTAAAAATTTATAAAGATTTCACAATAATTAATGATATTAAATTTTATTTTAACAAAATTGTTATTGAATTTATTAATCAGTTATAAATATTCAACAAATTTTATTTTCAATATATTTTATTTTGGAGTAAAAAGAATTTTTAAAATCACATATAAATCAATAATAATATGATCAAAATAATACATATAAATGAGACAAATTTTATCTTAAAAATTAGTTTTTTAAAATTAAATTTTATTTAAAACTAAACTAAAAACAATATGCTTTAAAATAATTTTTTTTAACATATATTATTTTATAAGAAAATTAATAATCAAATTTTTTTAATTATAATTATTATAAAAAATTCATATTTTTTATGAAATAAGTTTATAAATAATACTTAAAATCAGTGAAAAATACAATTTTTTCACAAATTTATTATAAATTTTATACAATTATAAATTTATAAATAAAAAATTTAATAAAAAATTATTTTTTTAAAAAAAATCTATAAAAAATTGTGTATAAATAAATTAATAAAAAATTTCTTACAAATGAATTAATAAAAAATTTCTTATAAATAAATTTATAAATTTTTTTTAAATAATTATTTCTTTTCATAAAATTCATGATAAATATTTTATCGATAAATAAATTTATTTTAATAATAAATTAAGCTTAAAAATATGATTATCTCTCAATCATTTTATATTTGATATGATAAATTGGCATCTCTGTTAGTGTGATTAATTGACATGGAAGCAAGCTAAATATCAAAATGAATTGGTGAAGAAGCATCTAGATATGTCATGAAAAGGGACATCCTTGAATTTTTAACCTTAATAATGTCTCTCTTTCTTTTGTTTCTCTCCTTTTGGTCTAATTTAGTATTCAAGCAAGAGAGTGTTGTGTTGTCTAATCCCAATTATTCCCAATCATCCTTTGGTTTAAACAATGCTTTAAAATTGTGTACTGTGACAAAGTCAAGGTCCTATTTAATTCTGCAAGAAACTAGTGGTTCTTCAAACTACTATTTCACTTCATCACTTACTATTGCTTATGCCCTAATGTCTCTGGAACATATTCAAGTAAAACTTTTAACCATGCTTCACTAGGGGGAATTTTTCTTCTTCTAATTTAATGTTTCTGTCACATCAATTTCAGTTTCTCAATCATGATTCATTGAATTAATTGATTCGTCGGTGATTTGCTTATCAATCATGTCCTACCAAGTGTAATCTTTTCTTCTTTTTTTTTTTCACCTAAATGGTTTGTTTTAACTATGCTATACATTACTACTACCTCTAGTTGGCACCAGAAAAATAAAATAAAAATAAGAAACACTTTTCGTTGCTTCACACTTTATTGATCAAAACTATATATTTTGTAAAGCAATACTGACCGTGAATTTGTTTTGGTTGTTTTGATATAAAGTATAGCTGAAAATTGGTACAAAGAATAAACTAGGACCAACTTGTCATTTATTCTAATGATTAGTTTGAAGCTATAGTGGTAGGTGTTTTGCTTTTTGTATGATTTAATTTTTTTTTTTTACTTGAAAAAGATTTATATCATAGAAATAAGGAAAAATATGATAAGCCATTTAATGACTTTTGTTTTATTTAGTTTTTATTTTAAATTATTATTATTGTTATTAATTTGATATTAAATTTATAATATAATAATTTTAAATTTAATAATATTTTAGATATTATCCATCTAAAAATTTGATTTGTTTCTTATAAGTTTAAATATATATATATATATATATATAAAAATTTATTATAAATTTTTATTGTTAATCAAAGATTAAAAAAAAAATTATTAAATTCTTAAAATATTCAGAAAAAAAAAGATATTGTTCATTACTACGTTATGTTTAGCGCATATTCTACGCTTAATCAATACTATGTTATGTTTAACGCATATTCTACGCTTAATTAATATTATTAATTAATATTATTCTCACATACAACACACACTATCTCGTTCTTAACGGCGAAACATTGATATACACTAGTTTTTCATTTTCTATTTTTAATCTATTTTTTATTTATTGTATAAATAATAGTTTCATTTTATAATTCACAGAATTTTAATAACACATCATTTTTCATTCTTCTCTTTCCTCCTTTTTCTCTTCCTCCTTCCCTTTCTCTACATACCATTCTTCCACTCACTAATCATGCATGACATTGCATTCATTAAGCTTGCTGATCAATCAATGGTTAATGCCTACCATTTTAATATGTTATGAAAGCTTTTTTCTTTTTTAAGAGCTATATTAGGCACTCTATCTCATCTTCTTCTTGGATCTAAGTGCTTCTTACACACCATTTCCTTCATCATGTATGAAGAAATTGAGACAAACACCTTCATAGTTTTCTATATTTTTACCCAAGTAAAAATCCTACAACCACATTGGTATCTCTAATTTTTTACTCCAAAAGTTACTATTATTAAAGCAAGTCTATGGTTACTACATTAACTACTAAGAAGAAGGTGGAGTTTATTAATGACATAACACTGAATTTATCAAGAGTGATCAATCTTACCTAGCATAGAAACATGCAATAATATGATTGTGTCTTGCTTGTACACTCAATCTCTATACCTATATGCTAGAGTATCCTATGGATGGACAAAGGAAAAGATATTTGAAATGATCTTAAGTTCAGGTATTTTCAAGGTGACCTATTACGCATTTTTGAATTACAAATGGAAATCTCCTCCTTAAAACAATGAGATCTTGTAGAAAGTGATTATCAGTGCCTAACTCACCTCCAAAACTGGTTCAGAAGGTGAGGTTTACACCTCATTTATATACCATAGTTTGGCCTCATTTTTAGTTAATGTGGGATTTCCCTACAGATCTTATTATAATAGAGTTTTTCATTAACCTTAGGATCATATGAGACAAGTTAGAAAATTTCAGACCTAACCCCATATGTGTTTGCACTTCAAAATGTTCTTGTGTTGTTCTTCTTACCATTGACCAACGAAAATGTGAGACCAAACTATGTAGTTTCTTTATGGCTTAAATGATCATTATAGCAATGTTTAATCTCATATGCTTCTCATGAATCTCATTCCATCCATCTCCAAGATCTTTTCTTATGTAACACAATAAAAACGCCAATTTCTTAGAAATAATTTCATTACTAATATGGATATAAAGTTCAATGCTTCTGCATCCATGATTTCTTGCAAGAATTATGAATGGACTGGTCACATAGAGAATATTTGCTATCGAAAACATAGTTTCCCTCAAATCCAAGATAATAAGAAAATCAAGAATTTGTCTAACATAAAGATTTGCATATACTTTGGGAAGAACGGACACACTATGTATATATGTTATATGAAGCATAGTTTTCCTCCTGGGCACAAGTTCTACCATGGAAAGAATAATGTTGTTAACAACATTGATGTAGAAGAAGATACAAAGATTGATAGCATTCAACAATGTGAGTTTGAAACTCAAGATATATGTCTCATCAATAATACCAAGCTCTCATGTCTTTAATACAACAACCCAACAATGATAGTATCATTGGATTATCCCAAAATAATCAAGTCAAGTATATGATTTTACCTCATCCTAACCATGATCCCTAAAGGTAATATGTTTTTTATTGTCAATTTCTCTAAAACTCAATATATAACATCATGGATAATTGATCCTAGTGTAATTGATCATGCTTCTTCATCACTTTCAAACTTCTTTTCATATAAGCAAATTAAATCTATCATTGATACATTACCAAATGGAGAACAAGTGTCAGCAACTCACGTTAGCACTATAAAATTAACAAAACCTTCTTCCTAAATGATGTTATATAATATATATATATATATATATATATATATTTGTTGTCACATATAGTCTCATATTCATCTCTAAGCTTGTTTCTTTTCTTCATTATAGATTTACTTTCTGTTCAACCTCTTACATCATTTTGGACATGAGAACCAACTAGAAGATTTGTATAATTAATGTTATTACGGGCTTGTACACTCTTAATTTTTGTACTACTCCACCATGTTGTATTAATTCATTTTTTGTTACTCCACAATATAATGTTGAAAAAATTGATCTTTGACATACTCGAATGGGACATATATTTACTAATAGACTTAATATCATGAAACAACAACATCCATACATATATAGTGATAGAAAGTTTATCAAATAGGAAATATTACCTTTTCCCTCTAGTTTTTCATATGCTTTTCAACCTTTTGATTTAATCCGTGTTGATATTTGAGGATCGTGTTCTAGTATTTCTATGGATAGACATAGGCATTTCCTTATCATTATTGATGATAAACACATTTTTGTTGGACATATCTAATGATTACCAAAGTTGAAATTTGGAACTATGTTATGAATTTTATTGTTTGTCTTAAAAATCAATTTAAGAAATCCATGAAGGTTGCTTAATCTAATAATGGAACTGAATTTGCTATATTTTTTTTTATTCTGAAGGAATTATACACTAAACCACTTGCATTAAAACACTTGAACAAAATGGCATAGTAGAATGAAAACATCACCATCTTCTTAATGTCACTCGTGTAATCATATTTCATTCTAATTTAATCGTACATGTTTGGTGCTATACCCTTACTCATGCCATTTATTTGATAAATTGCATACCAATCCTCTTTTTAAAAAATGTTTCTCCCTTTGAAAAACTATATGGTAAAGCTTATGACATTACCAATCTTTGCATGTTTGGATGCTTGTGTTATGTTAGCATTATCATTACTCATAGAAAAAAGCTCAACACCAAAGCAAAATCAAATATTTTTCTCGCTATCAAGCCAAATACCAAAGGTTATCTGGTATACAATCTTAGCACATACAACAGTGATGTTTTGTGCATTGTTATATTTTATGAAGACCATTTTCTTTACACCAATCTTAGCACATATTTTATGATCTTAGCACATACTAATATAACTAGTTCACGCCATCCTTCTTTACCTGTACCTTTAGCTTTTTATGATAATTTGCTCAATGATCCTTCCAATAACAATAATCGAGCAAATCAATAGATTATCATCGTTATTCATACCCCTCCTAATGTATATGTTTTTCCACCTCTGCAAATCAGTAGACTACGCCAACCACCTACTTACTTACTTACAATATTACCAAGTCATCCTTACTTTAACCAAATATGCTACTCCATAAGATAATAAGTATCTCATTGAGTCTTTTATTTCATGTGCTACTTTATCGTCATTTTTCTAATAGGTAGTCAAGTCTATCAATGCCAACAATGAACCAATGATTTACGAAGAAGTTTTTTAAGAGTAATAATTGGGTACAAACAATGAATGAAAAGATTACTACACTTGAGACAAACTATCATGGACCATCATTTCTCTACCTTTGATCAAATCTACAATTGGTTGTAGATAGGTATATAAAGTTAAGCATAATGTTGATGGTTCCATTGATTGCTACAAAACTTGTCATGTAGCCAAGGGTACAAGTAACTCGAAGGGCTGAACTTCATTGATACATTTTCTCTGATGGCTAAGCTTACTACCATGGCGTCTACTTCTTTCTCTAGCAATTGTCCATTATTGGCACCTCAAACAACTTGATGTGAACAATATTTTTCTTTATGGAGAGAGTTACACGAGGAAGTATACATGAAACTCCCTCCAAGTATGCACACAACCGAGAGAAATCAAGTATGAAAGTTACATAAATTACTCTAGGAGCTTAAGCACAAAAGTAGACAATGATATGCAAAACTTTCCACCTTCCTTCTTTCAAATAGAGGTGGAGAGTATTATGGTAGATACACAGAGAGTGGACAAGCACGTGGTCCATTTGTGAAATTTGTTCAGGAGCATGAGTTTGTTGCCCAGTACATTATGCCCGGTTCTTCGAATCAGAATGGTATGGCAGAAAGAAGAAATCAAACTTTAATAGATATGGTGAGAAGCATGAGGAGTAATGCAAAACTTCCTCAATTCTTGTGGATTGAAGCACTTAAGACGGTTGTGTATATAGTAAATCAAGTTCCAACTAAGGCTATTTTAAAGACACCTTTTGAGTTATTTAAAGGTTGGAAACCTAGTTTGCAACATGTACACATTTGGGGATGTCCGTCTGAAGTAAGGGTTTATAACCCACAAGATAAGAAGCTAGACCACAGGACTATTAGTGAGTATTTTATTGGATATGCTGAAAAGTTCAAAGGGTATATATTCTATTGTCCATCTCATAGTACTTGAATCGTGGAATCAAGAAATGTAAAATTTCTTGAAAATGACTTGATTAGTGGGAGCGATTTGATTCAAGATATTAATTTTGAAAAGGATCATTATGAAGTTCAACCTTCTCAATCAAGTGATAGATTGTTAGTCATTTACGCTCCTCCAATTCAAAAGTGTGTTAGACAAGCAATTACTCACAAGTTGTTGAAATTGATAATGAAGATCAAGTTGTTGAAGAGGAACAACAAGTAAATGTTGAACAACCTATTGAGCAACTAGTTGAATAATAAGTTTCTCATCAAGATAGTGAGACAACATTAAGAAGATGTACAAGAGTCAAAAGATTAATAATTTCTAATGATTATGAAGTGTATTTATTAGAATCGGATTATAACATTGGATCTGAAAATGATCTTGAAATATTTTCACAAGTCATGAATTCTAAGGAATCAGATTTGTTGTATAATGTTATGAAAGATGAGATGAATTCTATGGCATCTAATCAAGTCTGGGATCTTATTGAGTTACCTAATGATGTAAAATGCATTGGATGTAGATGGGTCTTTAAAACTAAGACTCACAAGGTAACATTGAGGGAGATAAAGCAAGACTTGTTGTTAAATGATTCACTCAAAGAGAAGGAATCAATTACAAGGAGACTTTTTCTCTTGTATCTAAGAATGATTCTTTACGGATTATCATGTCATTAATAGCTCATTTTGATTTTGAGTTATATGAAATGGATGTGAAAATGACCTCTCTTAATGGTGATCTAGAAGAAGAGGTTTATATGAAAGAACTTGAAGGGTTCTTCTCTAGTGATGGTGAGCACTTAGTATGTAACCTTAGTAAATCCATGTATAGGTTAAAACAAGCTTTGCGTCAATGGTATTAAAAATTTCATGAAGTTATTTCTTTGTTTGGTTTTGAAAAAAGCATTATGGGTCAATGTATATACCAGAAGGTCAATGGGAGCAATATTTGCTTTCTTGTTTTGTATGTGAATGACATTTTACTTGCAACTAATGACAAGTGAATGTTATAGGAGGTGAAACAATTTCTCTCAAAGAACTTTGATATGAATGATATGGCAGGGACATCTTATGTCATAAGCATTAAGATCCATAGAAAAAGATCTTGAGATATTTTGGGTTTATCTCAAGAAACCTATATCAACAAATTTTTACAGAGATTTAACTTGAAAAATTGTTCACCGAGTATGACTCTCATTGTGAAGGGTGATAAACTTGAATTAGGTTAGTGCTCGAAAAATGATTTTGAGCGGGAACAAATGAAAAATATTCCATATCCTTAAGTTGTTGGAAGTCTTATATGCTCAGGTCTGCACCAGATCAGAATAATCCAGGTGTTGACCACAAGAAACTACAAAGAAGGTAATGAGATACTTTTAAGGAACAAAAAATTTCATATTCATATATAGACGGACTAATAATTTAGAAGTGGTAGGCTACTCTGATTTAGACTTCCTTGGCTGTGTCGATACCAGAAAATCCACATCTGGATACATTTTTATGGTAGCTTGTGGAGTTGTGTCTTGGAAAAGCGGAAAACAGACTTTGACTGCTACTTCCACTATGGAGGCTGAGTCTTGTTTGGAGGCAACTTCACATGGTGTATGGTTGAAGAGTTTTATATCCGGGTTTAGAGTTGTGGACTCAATTTCTAAGCAGTATTTATGACTAAGAATAATAAGAGTGGAAGTCGAAGTAAGCACATCGACATCAAATATCTAGTCATAAGAGTATGTGTTAAAGAAAAGAATGTGGTCATCGAGTATGTTAGCACTAAGTTGATGATTGTCGATCCTTTAACTAAAGGCATGCCACTAAAGAATTTTAAGGATCATGTAACACAAATGAGACTTAGTTTCATAATGTGACAATCAATAATTTTTTAAAACTCTCACTCAGTTTGATGAGTTATCATTTATGTATGCACATATTTGTTTACTTTTGAGAAATATCATTAAGTTTGACGTAGAATAAACATAAGGATTATTCATTAATGTTAAGAGCTTTTGATGAGAGACTTCATATATTATGATACATGGGAGATAATACTCATTATTAGAGGACATGTCACCATAGTTCGTATATTTAATTTCTTTTGAAATTGATATTGAAATAAATGGATCAAGTAAGATAATGTTAAATAATATTAGGTAGTTATTCCATTATTTAGTAGTTATCCTATATTTAACGATTATCTCATATTTTGTTATTCATTTTCTGAAATCATTATCTTTTTATTTATTTATATATATATATATATTTGTTTTTTCTATTTTCGATTATGTTGTGATGATTAAAACTTTATAAATACTTTTTATATATATATATATATTTATTTATTTGTTTTTCCATTTTTCGATTATGTTGTGATGGTTAAAACTTTATAAATACTTATATATTTTAAGTTTTAAGTTCATAAAATCAATTTCTTTTTTAACTAAATCATATAAGTTTTAAGGTTACAAAATTTTATTTTATTTTTTTCAGTATATCATATATTCTATCTGATGGAGAGAGTTAGGATTTGAAACTAAATATTTCTTCTTTACTTACAAGTTCAAGGTATCTTGTGTGAAAAAATATACACATTCAAAATCTTATGAAAGCTATGATCGTAGCTTATGAATTTGAAGACTAATTCCCATTTATTATACTTTCTATCTTTTCAGGTCAATTATTTTCCATTTCCACTAGTCTCATCACTATTTCATAACCTTTTACTTGGTTTAGATTTTCATTTAAATTCATGTTTCATTATTTTTCTTTAATGTTGTTCAATTTTCGCTTTAAAACAATTTCAGATATTTATGTTTTAAAATCAGTTTTCTTTAGTTTATTTTCATTGCAAAATCATTTTGGATAGGGTTCTAAATCTTAAAATCGTATTGATCTCTTTTCAGAAAATCACTTTAAACTTCATTAAAAACTAATATAAGTTTTTCTAATTAAAAGCAAGCCTTATTTTTTATGCATCTTCCGTTAAATTGTCTGTAAATTTATAAAAAATAATTTACTGAAGATGTATAAGTTCTACTTTTATGTGGTTAATTATAATAGTTTTAATTAACATAAAGGTTAAAGTTTAAATTAATATAAAGGTTAAAGTAACTCACTCTAGTAATGAATTTTATACTGAAAACTATTATGCTACGTAATATTTATTTTGTAAAGAGAGATTCACTTATTGTAAAAGTAAGTATTTTTTTTATTATAATTTATTTGTTTATAATCTAATAATAAAATGAGTTAAAATATTAGAATATCAATAAATTATTAAAAATAAAGAGAATCAAGATTAAGTTTGTAATTTTTATTCTTAAAATAAATAGATATATTTTTAATTAATATAATATTTTAATTTAATATAATATTTTAATTTATATTAATTATTATATTATAAGTAAATAAATGATTAGATGAAAAATAAATATATTTATACTTATATATATTAAAAAGAAGAACAAACGTGTACCTAACTCTATAAAAACAATAGAAAAGAAAAAAGTGAGATGAGATGCAGTGGAAGCTATGAGGTAAATTGAATGTGACGCAAAATCTTTAACCACTTATTATTTTGGAATCTCATGTCATGAGGAGTACAAACAATGGAACTTGATTCTCAATTTTCGGCTCTAAAGAACATCTTCATCATTGCTAATCTAGGAATTATATCAATTTTTCCAATCTTACTCAATCTAGTAAATTACCTTTCCTCTATCAATCTAAAACTATTTAATAATAATAATATAATAATAATAATAATATAATTATAATAATACTAATAATACAATAATTATAATAATAATAATAATAACTTAACAATATTATTTATACTAAATTTATTAAATTTTATCTTAAAATTAATTAATATTAAAAAAAAATCTAATAAATATATAAATTATATTTTATAAATTAAAATTTGATATAATTTGATACTTATTATCTATTTTAATAAATTCACTTCAACAAACATACATAAAAAAAATAAGGATATTGAAGAAAAATTTGCATTATCTACTTTAGTTTACAAAATGTGACTTTTATTTATATATATATATATATATATATATATTAAACAACTTTATTTATTATTAATTAATTTTAAATTAAAATATAATTTATATATACATATAATTTATATAAATTTTATTATGTATTATATATTTATAATCTTTTCAAATTAATATTTATTTATTTATTATTTCTTCTATATCAAACATTAAAATATTTTTTTATACATAGTGATGACAATAAAGATTAAACTTAAAATCTCAAATATATAGAATGAATTTTGTTTTCATTTATTTTTAGAAAAAAAATCACTTAATTTAATAAAAGTATTTACTATAAGTTTTTGTTTTAAATTTTTAAATAAATAAAAATTAAAAATAAACTTTAAAACTAACTATTTTGACAAACTAATTATTTTAAAATAAATAGAAGATAAATTGATGAAATCACGGAAATAGTTTAATAAAAAAACATTTTTCATAATTGTAACCAAACACAAAACTGTTTCTGCTTTTGTAAAATCACTTATAAATAACTCACTTTTTTTAAAATCACTTATGTTCGGACTAAACAAACTCACCAAATTATCAAAACGTTCTTCTACTACTATGCTTACCCTAGTGGGTATTCAAAATACTATAGAATGGAATCTCTATGATCTAACAAAACAAAAAACATCATATAAAAATTGACTTCATAAATCTCAATTTGCTCTCCAAAGATAACACATTTATATAATGTTTATAATGTTTAGGGTTTAGGATTTCTCATTAAACATCAAAAGAAAGACCCATAATTGATTACAAAGATGTGATATAAAAGCTTGAGAAACATGTTTCCCTGTGGATATTGCTTGTGTTCCACTTTTCATTCTTACTTGCTCCCTTTGTGGGGTTCTCTCTCAACTCGAACCATAAACTCCTTTTGTTTCTTTTGAAGTGGTATCCCATCATCTTTTGCAACTAATTTAGAAATTGTTATGTTCGCAATTATATAATTAGAAGAAGAAGAAAAAAAAAAAGAGACATTAATAATGAATTGTGGTTGTGAGTTAAGGTAGGCACGCATGCCTTTTCTCAAGCCATCATGCATAGGGTAGCTATATAAATTATGCTATCATTTAGTGTTAACAACTCATTTTTGTAGCATAATTATAGGTATTATATAAGTGTGTTATGAGTAGATGACATGTACTCAATAATGTTCATAGTATATATATATATATATATATATATATAATTATAATTATGTAAAAAGAGATTATGAATCTAACTCATCTCAAAACCGGTTAAGGGGGTGAGCTTTACACATCACTTATATATTATAATTCTGACATGTTAACATGTGATTCAATTTAAATCCAACAACCTTGCTAAACAATTAAGGATCTACATAGCGGCTCGTTAACAATTTTGTTAACAATCATAATCTATTAATAGATGACCCAATTTAGGCCTAACAATCTTGTTAACCAGGCTCTGATACCATGTTAGAATATTAAGACAAAAACAAAAATATTATAATATAACATGGTTCTTTAGAAAAATTTGACTTTATTTTTCAATTTTCCTTTCTTAAATAAGTGACATAATATATTTTTTTCAATTTTCCTTTCTTAAATAAGTGACATAATATATTTTTTACATTAATACGATAGATTATAATTAAAAGATCGATAATTTATAAAAAATAATAAAATATATTCATTATTAATAAATATATATATATATATATATATATATAAAATCTTTAAGTATTATAAATACTGACTAATGATTGTAGTATAGAACATACATGTCAAAGTCCTCCAATTATCAATAAAAGATGTGGTTGATCATAATGATGGATTTAGATGTATAACTCACTCTTATAATTTTACTGTTTTTGTGTCAATATGTTTGTAAAAATTTATCATTATTATCTTATTTTAAAAACACTTACTTTATTTAAAAAAAATTAAAGTTAAATAAAAATAATATAATTAATTATTATCAAAATATAATAAATTATTATGAAATATATATTTTTGAAGTTTTTTTAAAATTGATAAGAACTTGATTGTATTAAAATATAATCAGTTATAATGGTTTGGTTTAAATTTAGAGTTATGATCATACAGACAATCAATTATTACTTAAAATAATCAATTAGATTATTTTTATGATTTTTCAGATTTATTAATAATAAAATATTTAATTATCACTTAATTCTGTTCAATTTTTAATAAATTCTAACACAAGTTTTGAAAATAATAAATTTTCATAATCAAATACTTTTTTGTGTTGTTTTTATAAGAATTCTCCAAAATTTAAAGTATTTTCCTTTTTATATCTTTTTGGAGAAGAGTATGGTGATAGATAATATTGATAAGTTTAGTGCCTAATTTATGTGCTTGCTTTTTTTTCTTCTTTTTGTCATTTTCTTAATCTTTGTTGTTAAGTTAACTACGTGTGAGAAAAGGGTTTGTTTATTTTGTTTCTGAAAGTGTCTAATTTCTATTTTTCAAAAAATAAAATAAAAGTTATATACTTTTTTATATTATATTATTGATGGAGTATATCTACTAACTTGACTGTTAATCATTATTAAAAAATTTGATTGATCATCTTTACTGAAATCTTTTTTTCTAATCTTATTTAATAATTAACCTAAAAATTTTACAAATAAAAAAATTAGTAATAAATACTTTTATGTATTATTTTTTCTTAATGGTCATGAAAGCCTTGTAAATGTTTTTTAAAAAATTTTAATGATATATTTTGGATATAAAAATTTAATTATTATGATTTAAAGTAAAAAGGTTTAATAGTAGTTATTTTCTACACATTTTTTTTCATATTATTTATGTAAATTAAAACAAAATGAAAATAAAGGTTGAGCAATACTATTTTGGATGGACATTGCTTTTAAAAAGACTAAAAGCTTTTAAAGTTTGCGAATAATTTTTTTTTTTTTTATGAATTTCGTATTGTAAAAGTTAACAAACCCAAAACAAAATTAACAAATTTGGCTGTTTAATAATGTTTATATTGTCCTAACATATATTATTTACTCAAATTAAATTAATTTTATTAATCTAGAGGCACAAATCTTATAAATTAAAAAAAAATAGTAAAATAAAACTTTATATATTTTATTACAGAACAAATTTGTCAATTGCAAAATTTTAATAATAATTGTTTTCGATACACTTCCTATGTAATTGTCATATAAATAAACACATAATAATTAATATACACATAATTAGTCAGCAAGCACACAACTTTTTATTAGAAAAATATATTCTATTACATCAAAATATACATAGGAAGAATATATTATCCTTGTTAAATTAAATAATACATCTATAAATTTTACTTATTTAAAAAAGTCTCATATTTAAACTAAATTATCTACTTCTATAATAATTATTTTGTAATTATTTTGGATAATATTTTTTAACGGTTGATTTTGAAATATGTTTATAATTTTTTTTCTAAGAGAGGTGTCTTTAGAAAAATTCCTTAATGTTTTATTTTTTTAATATATTATGTTCGATGTTTTTATGTTAGTTTGAATTTCAATATTTAGAAAAAAAAAGTGTATTATAATTCAATTTTAAAATATATTTTTTATTATAAATTTGTTCACATAAAATAAACATTTATATTTTATGCAATACACATGGTAAAATACTAAAAAAACAAAAAATTTTAACTCACCATCCCAATATGGACAATGGAGGAAATAAATGTGCATATGTTATTAACTAGTGTCACTTTTATAATAAGGTTATGTGTTGTTGGGTGTCCTTAACTCTATAGAATAAGGCAATATACACTATGAAACATGAGTAGTAATAACAAAAACATCACATGACCTTGTTTGTCTTTGGTGATGGTACAAGTGGCATCTTACTAAGAGAACCATTAGGGTTCTATTCAAACACTTCATGTTATTGGATTTTTCCATTCAAAATTTATACCCTAAAATCAAATATATATGTAGCTTGACAAGTAATTCAAGATGGAATCTCACAATAAAATTTTTTTTAATCAAACTTCAACACTAGGATAAGAGTAATAAGATTGACTCAAGTTTGATTGGTTATATAAAATATTTTATATTTTGTAAAACTATAGTTATGATAAATTAGAATAAATTAAATATATCATTCAAATTAAATTCCACAAGTTTTTCTTCAAATAAATTTATATCCTCTTTAGTTCAAAATTTACTAAATAAACGTGAAATTAATTTACTCTTTTTATAATTTTTTTTTTATTTTATTGAGTTTTTTTCTATACAAATTTCTAATTTTTTTTTAAAACATTTATATTACCACCTTTTTTTTATATTATAAGTCGCTTTTTAAAATTTTTAAAAATATTATACTTATAACCTTTGATAAGACAAATATAATAATAATAAAAATATAAACACAAATTTATTTAATTTTAATAATATAGGAAAATAATTAAAATTTTAAAAAATTAAAATTGTAATATATTTAAAATATAATATTTTAATTATATAATTTCGAACAGAAATACACAGTTTTGAGTATACTTCAATTACACAACTGAGATGATTATAAAAAATTTAAAACAAAATCAATATTCTATTATATTACTTATTTATATTCTTTTAAGGAAAAATTATGACTTTTACTTTTTCTCTATGCTGGAGTTGAACCAGTGACTTGTTGCATAGGCATTGTAAACCAAACCATCAAATCATGGGAAACCAACTAATATCAGGTTAACCAGACTATCAAAGTTCCTATCAACTCAAGTTGTACCACTATAAATTTTAATTATATTCAAGCAAACCCGTCCACACTCACAACTCACAATAAATTTCACTAACAAGTCATCAAAGCAGATAATTCAATCTACATTTCCAATCAAAATCAAATGTAGGCACAAAGATAATTAAACCAGAATTAAGCTGTTTTAAACAAAAATTAACTTCTTATATCCTAAGGTTCAACATAACTGTTTCAATTTCCAAAGTAATTTATACAAACATTTTTTAGCAAAGGATGAGCTAAAGTAACTCAAAACAATTCTTCCACAAGATTTCACAATTTCACTCACATTTACCACATGACCAACTCAATCAAATATCCATTCAATCCACTTGCCAATATTACATCCATATCAAATTATACTACTTTACAATTCACACATGTTCAAGCAACAAAACAAGCAATTTTAATATTTAGAATTTCAAAATCACAATGATACTTCAACAATTTATTCAGAACACAATTCTTACCCAAAATTCCCAAATTTTAAACCCCTCATTTCTCAACTTGCCCAAAAACAGACCTAGAAATATCATTCTCACAGTACAGTATTTCCTTATCCTATGGGTTAGTGAGAGTAGATTTCAAAATTAGCTTCCCTTACCTTAATATGAGCAAAAATCTAAGAGTTCCAAGGATGCCTGATGATCAAATTAACTGCATTAATATGAGTTCACAGTAGCATAAAGTCATCTAAAATTGAAAATAGACATATGCATGGACTTGAGAACTTTTAAAATGGTAACCCCCAATCTAATTCTCAAACCAAAATAAAGTACTGAAAACTTACCTAAATAAAGATTCTAATTAGTTCAAAGTGTTCTATTTTTCAAAAACTTCCTAATAGTATATTCAAATCTTAAAAACAATAAAAAAGAAAAAAAAAACTAGAGAATTATTTTTAAAAAAAAATTAAAAAATAATTGATTTAAAATAATGAAGTGTAAAATATTTAATTCTTTATTCATATATTTAAAATATAACTAAATAAATTTATTTTTTAAGATGTTATTTCACCTAAACTAAATTTTCAATCGGGCAAAAATTATATATAATTTAAATTAAAAGAAAGGTGTTTATTTAATTTTAAAATATTATGTACAAGTTTTTATATGAATAATTTTGTAGAAAATTTAAATTTAATCATTTATTATATGATTTTAATGCATGGATAAATGAACAATCTTTCGGCCTTATATATATATAAACCTTATCTATCTCTAACTTGACTTATTTACCTTATATATTAATTTTATCTTTAAAATGTCTTTGATTTAATTAAAATATTAATTTTTGTGAGACCCTTCATTTTAATATCAAATTTTAAACAAGTTTAATTTAGAATAATAATTTATTAATCAGCCGTGAATTATTATTATTATTTTTTAAAGGACAGTCTTTTTATATAATGATATTAACAGATTTAATTTAAATGTCAGATTTAATTTAACATTTAAATTGTATACAGATGAAAATAATCAATGAATATAATCACTTATATAAAAAATTTCTTTCACATTGAAGCAGATGCAATCTTCATGCTCCTTTATCAGTGTGGAAAGGTTTAAGATCTACAAGATTCTTTATCTTATTGGTTAAGTAAAATACACATTTTAGTAATATTTCTCTAAAAAAAAAAAGGTTCATTCAAAATAATTTATGAAATTTTTTTTGTAGCCAATCAATTGGATAACACGTCTCAGCAAACCACATCAATCCTCAAGAACTTTGTCTTGTCAATTTTTCTTATTTTTCTTTTATAATCATTGCCTTATCAAATATTTCGAATCTTTATAAATCATCTTATTTGCTTTCCTTCTAAATACTCGATTTCCATTTGAAAAAAAAAAAACTTATATATTTTGTTAATATTTTTTATGCATAAACTATTATTGTAGATAAATATTTATATAAAAATGTGTTCTAGAAAAAAAAAAGTAAAAATATTGGATATATTTTATTAAATAATTTATTTTTATAGAGTTTTTAAATTTTTTATCACTTATCTTTTTGTTGTTTTCCTCTAATTCACTCTAATAGAGAGTAATTTTGCTTGTGATAATATGACTAGTGTTAATCTTATGAGTTTTTATTACATGAAAATCAAATATATGATAAATATTATTATTTGAGTTCAAAATTAATATAGTGTTATGAAAGTTATCAACTATGTGATGCTTTTAATAAGGTATGATGTGATAACTTTGCTGAAGTGATATGTGTTATCTTTTCGAGAAATGAAATGTGAGAATGATTAAATGTATATGAAACATAAAACATGAATCCTTCCTATAATATGTGGATGCAGAATGACTAACCACTATATTAATAACTAATTATATAATTCCATATATAAATAATGTAGAAATACTAAAGTGGTGTAAATTTTCTACAAAATTTATCAAAATGGATATTAAAAAAAAAGGAATTCAGATAAGTCGCACTTTTTAAGTATGACATTAAGAAATTGTATTATAAAACATAAAACATGACTTTTTTTTATTTAAAATAGAAAATAATTTATTTATAAGATACAAACATGTCTAAAAAATGAAATATATCAATATAATTAATCTTGATAAATATAATAGAAAATTATTATGGATCTAACTTATTCTTAAAATTAATTTACAAAATGTGAGTGTGTGAAATCTTTTCAACACCTTCTTTTATGTTGAAAAAGTTTTTTCAACTCAAACATGATCATTAATAAGTGACTCAATTTAGGTTTAATAATTTTGTTAACAACTACGATTCTCCATAATGGCTCCATTAACAGGTAATTCAATTTAAATTCAATAACTTTACTAATAATTATGATTCTACATAGCGACCCTGTTAACAATCTTGTGAATAATCCGGACTTCTCAAATTATTAAAGAGATCATAATTTATTAACATGTGATTCAATTTAAGCAAAATAACCTGTTAATATTATATTAATTAGTGATTTATTCTAAATCCAACAATTTTATTAATTAGACTTTAATATTATATAAAAAATTATTATAAATATAAATTATATTCAAAATTATTTAAAATATGAAATTTATTTTTTATTTATATATTATTATTAGATCTCATAAAAATTATGTATCTCTCGAACAAATACATTAATTTTATATTAAAAAGAATATGTATCTTAAATTATATTTTAATAAATTAAAGTATAATTTATTAAGCGAAATATGAAAATAGTGAAGAAGTTATAAGTATTTTGAAAAAAATAATATTTTATTTAGATAATATAAATTATATGTATATTATATTTATTTAAGAATATATTATAATTTTATAGCGATTATTAGATTTTTGAAAGAAAAAAAAGGTATTTAAATCTCAAGTATGTACTGTGAAACATAAAAACACATTTTGAAGAGATAAAGATAGATATAAATTAGTTTTAAAGAGAACGAGAAGTAAAGATAAAATAATAAAAAGTTGGCCAGAAAAACGGAGGAAGAAAAGTAGAAAAGTGAAAAGGTTAAAAGGGGCGGAAATATTCTCTCGATGAAATATGCTCCATATTGTGCGTGCTATCCACTTTCCACGTGATTCCACGTATGCCACATACCATATACACTTCATCATGATTCAATTCCTTGTTATTTTCCACAACATCTCCTTCTTCAAAAGAAGAGGGAGGAGTCATTCACTTTCTCATGGTCAACTTATAACCCAAAAGCACAGAGAATAAATTAATTTTACGAGTCTAATTAATCGTCTAATTCATTTTAATAATTCATTTTTAAAATCAATTTAGAAAATAAGATACTTATAATTCAATTTTTTTTAGTTAATATTTTTTTTTTTCATATTAATTCTCGACAATAACCACATTTATATTATTTTCCTTACACCATTAAATCTTTCATTTTCTTCCATTCTCTTGCCTAATAATAAACAAACAAATGAGACCCCACAAAGCTACAAACCCAATCATAATAAATGCTCTTCATTCCCTCAATCTCACACCCTCTTACAACTCTCTAATCCCATAATTTCCCACCCCATATCCTCATTTTCTTCTTCTATATATGCTCACAACATTGCAGCCTGCATACACCAAACCCCTTCAACATTTTCCACTCTCACAATTGATCTTATCATGAGTTTTCGTGATACACCCAACACAGGACTTGGTCTTGGTCTTGGTCTTGGCCTTGGTCTTGTTACCTTCCATGATCAATCAGAGAATTCCATGAAGAGTAGTGATGATGAACCCTTGAGAGAAAGCCACAAGATCAAAAGGGTGGAGAATCCATCAACATGTACCAAGACATACCCTTCACTTTCATTAGGACCACCAGATGATGATCATGATGATGATGATGAAGTGAAAAATGATCAACCAAGCTCCAAGACTGAGTCCTATGAATATTTTCGGCCCCAAGTTTCTTCTCCCAGTGTGGTGTCTTCATTTTCCAACTGTTCTAGCATCAAGAGGGAGAGAGATCAGGCCTTGGGAGAAGAATTTGAGGTTGAAGTAGAAAAAGTTCCAACAAGGGTAGGGGATGTTGATGAAGATGGTAACCCCAGAAAGAAACTTAGACTCACCAAAGAACAATCAGCAATCTTGGAGGAAAACTTCAAAGAGCATTCTACTCTCAATCCGGTACAATTATTATATGCAGTCTTCATAAGTTTAACTGCTATGCACTGATAATGTCAAATAATTTTACAAGATCAATCGATAAAAAATTATGATTGATATGGTGATATGACTTTTAAAGTAATTAATGGAAAAGCTGATATAGGATAACATGTGATTGATTGATAAAACTGTTATACTATTTTTTTATATTTTTTAAGAATATATCATATAATATGATTGATCTAATTATAATTTAGTTTCTTTTACTTCAATGATTATTAATTCTTTTATATATTTATGTTTGCAAATGATTCTTCTGGGCACTGTAAACTTTTCTTAACGTGATTTTTAAATCCTTTGTCATTTTCCTCAGAAGCAAAAGCAAGAATTGGCAATGAAGCTGAATCTGCGAACGAGACAAGTAGAAGTGTGGTTTCAGAACAGGAGAGCCAGGTATTAACTTGTAAAAAACCCTATTTACTTTTCTTGACCTTGTTCTCTGGGATTAAAAACAAAGTGCATATAACTCAATCCATTCAATAATATTTATTTACCTCTCCGTATAAATCCTTCTAAATAAAGGTTTAAATAGAATCATAGAAGTTATTAAAGAACTTCTAATTAAATTTTCAAATTAATTTTTATTCTAAGAGTAACTTGAATACTTAATATTTATTAATATAATAATAATAATAAAAAGAGATCGATTTATTTTTAAATTAATTTTAATTTTTTAATTTTAATATATTCTTTTCTTTTAATTTAATGGTTATAAGAAATGACTTATTTTAATTTTTATATTAAAAAAATGAAGGATTAAAATAATGAGTAACTATTCATAAGGAAATTGATCTTTTGCATATATTGAAATTATACATAATTTAATACTTACTTGCTAAGTGATAAAATTTTAGTAAAGTTTCAGAAATATTATTTAACTAATATCTTTACATTATTCCTTAACCCGAACTTTATTTGAAATAAAATGTTAAACATATTTTAAAATCCAAACATGATTGAATGTTTTCAATAACAAAATATTTGTGATTTTATGGATTTAACCCCTTTCAAATAAAATTTGTGCATTTTAGTGGATAAAATGGAATAATAATCATTAATTAAAAAAAATGAACAGTTGATATTATAATTAGTTTAAGATTTTGTTAAATATGCACTTTGTTTTATTACAAATTTCATTGATGATTTCTAATGAATTATTATTGTTTATTGGTTAATAAATTTTGAGCCAGTGATTTTATTTAGAACTGATTATTTGAAGTTAACAGGACATATATATTCTTCTTCCTATTCCTTTTCATTTCTAACATAGTTTCATGCACAGGACAAAGCTTAAACAAACTGAATCAGACTGTGATCTCTTGAAGAAGTGTTGTGAAAATCTAACAGAAGAAAACAAGAGGTTGCAGAAGGAGCTTCAAGAACTAAAATCAATGCAAGCAATGCCAGTGCCTCTTTACATGCAGATTCCAGCAGCCACACTTTCCATATGCCCTTCTTGTGAGAGAATCTGTGATAGTAACAATGGTGATGATGAAAATAAGAACAATGGTTCTGCATTACTTATTAGTTCAAAAACACATCATCATCATCACTTTTACAAAAGTAACTATCCATTCTCCCACTCTTCATCTGCAGCATGCTAGTTATATTCAAATCGAGGGTTGTTCTTTGGTGATGATAATTTGTAGTAATTATTACTACTATATAGTTTGATAATTAGAATGTAATTGAAGATATAGGTGATATTAGAGATCAATCCCCTCCACATGCTTTCTTATAATGCATTTACGTGGTTAATTATATATACACTACAAAAATAGCTAGAAAGATAATTTCATATAGGGATTTTTCTAATTTCTTGTAATTTAATTATATATGTAAGATATTTATGACCTATGGGTACATTATATATTACCGACAATGAAGGGTTATCATATGGAACAATCATTAATCGTATTATGTGTGTTGAATAATTAATTTGATAATTATTGTTTATCAAAGAATAATTATCTAATTAATTATTTAATTTTTTTATATTTTTATTTATTTTTATATTTTATTTGTAATTATTTTTTATATTTTTAATGTCAATTTTTATTAATATTAATATTGATGTCAAATTTTATTAATATTAATATTAAACGCAAGTTGGTTTGAAGATTTTTCATACAAGTTTATTGTCTAATTTCAGGAAAATATTCTTTTTTATTTCAATAAATAATTATTAGAGTTTGATCATATCTTTAATGTATTATTTTTTTAGGGTATTTGTAATGTATTGTTAATATTTGTACAAGGGTATAATAATATAAATAACAAATTTTTTATTTTTCTATTTCAGTATAAGTATTTAAAAATAAGAAATACAGTAAAAAAAGTATTGTTTTTATTATTTATTAGTAACATAATAAATAAATAAAAAATATTTTTCAAATTAAATAAATATTAAGTTTTCATTCTCTCATAGTCATATATTATGGGTATGTATATGTATGTGAAAGGTATTATTTTTGTTAGGAAATTTATAATAATTTTTTTCCTATCTATATCAACACTTGTATAGGAAACCTGCACATTGAAAAAACATGAAAATCAAACTTAATACATAATTATATAATTGTTCAACAATTTGTCTCAGAAGTTTATTGTAATGTTTAAAAATTTAGAAAAATAAATACGTATTTCTTAAAAGCTCTGTGAAGAAGGTAGTAAAAATACATTATCATTTGTTTTAAGATAAGTTACACTAAGCACATTTATTATAAACTAGTTAAAAGTTAAATAAAAAATTATATCACTAAATAAAAGATATGATTTTACGTAAGTTGTAACCTAGCGTGCGTTGGGACGAATCAAGAAGTGGAAGCAGTGGAAAGTTATTGAATTGATTATTCATTCTTTGCAGTTGACATGTGTAGGATATCCATTAAACCACCATTCCAAGTTCTAAGTACGTTTGAAGTTTTATTTGGTTCTCTACCACAAAGTGAACTATTTTAAGAATTAGATTATTTGCAGATTTGTGATTTAAGTGCTTAGAGACCAAATCAAATGATTAGTAAAGTTGAATTTGGTAGTTGAGATACATGCCTTACAATTCTTTACTAAAGAACAAAAAATGAAGTGCATTTTCCTCTTTAAATATACATAACAATATTCAAATTTAAGCAAAACATGCTAGCTTTCATCATCAAACTTGTGCAAACACAGGATAATATAATTAACTCACTCCCAAGACATGGCATCGTTGATCAACACAAATTAAAGGAATATTAGGATGTTTGGAAGAGGTTTTATGCCAATGAATATCTTTGAATTATTTCTCTAAATCAAAAATATATCTTTAATTTTTGTTAAAGATCTCAGATTGTTTAAACATAAAGTCAAATTATTATAAAGTGTTACAAACCTCACCTCATTGAGCCGATTTTATGAGAATGAGTTAGGCTTAAATCTACTACTAATATAGTGTCAGAGTTTATCATAGTAAGATTCTCGGACCATTATTGGACCAGTAAAAAAAATTTATCAAGCCGATATCAGACCACTACTATCAAATCGCTTATAAATTTTTAGTTCTACGTCGAGTTTGGAGACTTTCGACGTGAAGAGGGTGTGTTGGAGATCTCATATTAGTTAGAGATAAAACTAAATTAGAATTTATAAAATGATACAAATATTACCTCATTAAACCAATTTTATAAGGATAAGGATGTATTAAACTTAAATCCAATACTAATAATTTTACCATAACGACATAACGAAATCTTCATTCGGTAGAGTATTATATACGTTTTGGGATGTGAAAACTCTTCCGAT
>BDMB01000043.1:1067348-1080381 GCA_016859785.1 Macrotyloma uniflorum | reverse complement strand
ATATATATTTATTTTCATGTATATAAATAAAAGAATAGAACCATTTATTTTAAAATCAGAATTATAAATTTATGATTTTTTTTATTGTTTATTTTCTTTTAATTTAATAGTATATTTTTAGAATAAAAATATTTTTTATATATTTATAGTGTAAACATAGTCGTATAATTTTATTAAAAATTAATTGTGTTTACTATATTAAAAAAAATAAAACACTTTTAATAAATCTTAAAAAAATGTATGACCTTTTATAATTTATATTTTTATATGCCATTATTTATTGTCTTTAAATTATCATTATTCTATATTAAAACATATATTTTTGGAAGAAAAAGGAAAATTATATATGTTTATTAATATACTAATTTTTCATAATAATTTTGATTGCTTTGAGTTTTGATTTTTTTTTTTCTTGTTAAAAAAATTAAACTTGTGTCAAATGTCCATTATATATTGATTTCTTATAGTTGATTGAAATTTTATCTAACACAGACTTATAAATATAATATTAGGTAAAAAAACTAACAACCATGAGAATAAAATTTTTTTATTTTTATTTTCAATATTAATTCTGTATCAATGATATTTTGAAATAAATCTTTAACTCTTGATTTTATAACTAGTATATTTAAGTCATTAAATTAACATTTATATTTTACATATAGTTTTAATATTCTTATAACATTATTAACATTTTAAATACAAAATTATTTTTCGGGATTATTTCGAAGATATATCTCTCTCTTTGTCAAATAGTTCATCATTATTTCAAACGATTAACGAACAAATGCAATTAGTTAAATTAAAAGATGAGAGAACAAAAGACCTTAAAAGATACGAGATTAGCCACTATGTGTGGTTCTGATTCGCTGCTTGAGTTTAGCTATAATGTTAGGATAAAATTTATATAGTTAAATATTAAATTTATATAAAATCTTTTAAAATTAATTTTTCCACCTTAAAGCATACATATAATTTTTTTAACCGGGAAAAAAAATAAAAAATATATTTTAATTTTTTTTTCATCATCTATAAGTTTTTTTTACCATTAAAAAAACTTTGTTAAACTTTTATATTATAAAAAATTTGTCTTCTTACATTGACTCATATGTTTCAAATCCAGTTTTTGATAAGATCAATTTTGTAAATTTGAATCTAATCTAATCTCATTAAAACTCAATAATATCTAGGATAAGTTCGGATCAATCTGATTTATTGACACAAGATATTAGTTAATCTCAAAATTATACTTAACTAAATTATAGAATTAAAAAATATAATAAAATAATATATATTTTAAAATAAATAATATCATTACAAATATGATATTATATTAAACAAAATATTGTATTTTAAATTATGTAATTATATTATCGTTCAAAGATATATTCTTTTTAAAAATTTAACATAAGATTAGATGAAATTAATGTAATAATTGAAACGTCTCTTAAAACACATTCATTAGAAATCATGAAAAAATTATTTTAAGTGAGGTAAGTTGATATGAAGGTTTGGATTATGAATAATTGTGATATGATTTACATTTTTAAATATTATATATTTTTTATATTATAGTATTGTTAGGGTAAAAATATTAAGGAATCAAAAGATCTAAATGAATTAAAAAAAAAAGAATAAAGAAAAATTAGAATTAGATTTTAACTTCGTAAAAATTATGTCAAAAGTCAAGTATTGAAAAGTTTGCTGATTACGTACAAAATATATCAAAGAAAAAATAAATTAAAAAAATTATGAAAACAAGATAATTGTGGAGAAATTGTAACTTCTAATATTATATTACATGAAAAATTTAACTCTATGTAAACTATGACAAATGATAAGAAAGTGAGAATATTTTAAATTTATTTATAATAATAATAGTAATAATAATAATAGTAAATAAGAAAGTGATTATTAGAATGATAAATCAATTGAGATTGATTTTAAAAAAATAAATTTACTTTCATAATCTTCTCTTATTTATGATTTTTCTAAAATATATAACTTTATTATTAATATTTATATTCAAAATCAATAAAAATATTTATAGAAATAATATTTTGAAAATCTTGTCGATATTCGTCGGCGGAACAGGACATATGATTCGATGAGACAGTGATAATGATAATTAATAAACAAAAATTTGTTGCGTGTTGTTTCTATTGGATCGCATGCAGCAACCAGGTTTATCCTTTCACAGAAAACACATAATTTTATTTTGCCTTCTATGCTTCATGACAAGAATTAGGTTACTTTTCCACGTAATCTTCTGCAAATGTGTCGGACAATTTCCATCGCATATTTATTAATAAATTAAACACAAAGCTACTTTAATTGCAGCGTCTCAAAAGTGACCAAATTTATGCACAATTTCTCTTTTCTCACGATGCTAACGTGCTTATGCACATCACCACCATGCTCAATCATATTACTTTTTTATTTTTTTTTAAATTACAATAATTCTATTATAATTACTGCGTATGTTTAATTCAAATTTATAAATTATTATTCATTTCTTAGTTATACCATTCATTTATTTGATTTTATTCTTTATTTATTAATATGTAATATATATATATATATAAAGAATTGAAATATGATAAATTTGTACATATAGAATTTATTTTTATTTTCTTAGATAATATAATATAAATTTATTCTATTCATATATTAATATATTAATTTTCTTAATTATTTATCCGCGAAAGCTTATAATTAAATAAAACACGCAAGACAACTTAACTCATATGTGATCAGTATATTCCATCTCTTTTTTTCTAATTAAATACACACTAGGTAAAAATATAGATTAACCCTATTATCATTTATAAAAGAATCGATTAAAATCTATTATATTTTTATTTTCTTTTCATATTTATGGTGGTTTAATCAGTGTTAACACAAATTAAATTATAATTAATTGTTTTATTAATATTAAAAAAATGTTGATAGTTATTATTATAATGATATAATAGAAATTAATTTAATGTAGGAGAAGTGGAGAAGTTTTAAATTAATGAAGGATAAAGTGATTTAATTAAGTTTTAAAGTGGTTATGACTAAAAAGTAAATTTTTTATTTTTTATTATTTTAAATTTTATAATCTTTCTAAAACTTTTTCATTTTTTTTTTTTCATCTAGATATTTTATTTTCTCTTTAAAATTTTTTACTTATTATTATCTTCTTTCATATCTTTTAAATGTTTCTCCTTTGAGCGAAGCATGTTTGCGCTAAGTGAATTTAGTTTTAGGTCAAGACTGTTCTCGGGTTAAAATCCGTTGAGCGGAGCAGATTTGGATTCCGCTAAGTGGATTGGATTTTTGCTGAGTGGATCAGTCCTTTAGTTGAATGTGTTATTTGGTTTATTTTAGATGATTAAATGAAATGTATGGTTATGTTTTGATTTGAGAATTTATACATGATGTATATAAGTGGCAATGAGGTCTATCAGACTCCTATTGAAAGGAGGTTTGAAATTAGGTATTAGAATTATGACGAAATTTTTGGTAACTTAGTGTGGATGGACCTAGGGATATGTCATACAATATCTAGACTTTACTGTTCATTTAAGTCACGTAAATTAAGATGTCATGTGGTGAAAGTTGATGGAGATCTTACTAACTGTCCTCTTGAAGAGATAATTAGTCAATGTTACCCTGATGCAGGATTGGTGGGGAGTTGTTGGATGACTCTGGCATGAAAAAGACTCAGTGGTCGGCCGATTAGGCATATGGTCTAAGAGCATGCATCAAGTGTTAGCTCTCCGATATCTGAGATCCATCTAATCTTCCGAAAGACATTGTGTTGTTGTGACCGTTAACAGTGTAAAACCTTATGTAGACCCTTATGCTTATGATGTGTTTATGTGCTTATGACTTATGTTTGAACATGTAAAGTTTGGATACCTTTGAAAATTTGTTCTAGTTTACTCTTTTTTGTGTTTCTATGTTTTGTTGCTATCATAATGTACCTTATACAGGAGCAAGGTCTGATGGAAAGTCAACTGTGGATGAGTGTAGAAAGTAAAATTCATCTTTCTTTTGTGATGAAATTTAATAACTCTATAGTAGCATTAAATATGATGTAATAATGTTGGATATCTTAATAATGGTAACAGTTTAAATTAATTGTATAATTAGGAGAGATTTTTTAACATACCCAAAATAACTACTTACTTTAATAGTTTCAATTCATGCATCAAGTATACAAATATAAATACTATTTCTATAATATTTTTTTTTTTGGTTTTCCAACAAAAATAATACAAATACTTAATATTATATTACTAAACTTTGTACATTCTTCCTTCCATAGAGGACTCACGACCTACCTTATTATTTACTCACGTGTAAAGAACATGACCATATCAGGTTCACAAACATACAAAAGAGAACTGAAAAGGGTAAACTAGTGAAAATAAGATAAATCATAAGAAATTCATAAAATTATTTAATAATCAGTATAAAATTTCATATAAGTATAAGGGCTTACTAAAGGTTTTACATATTTCAAAGACATTTACAATCAAAGACTAACGCCTTCCAGAAGACTGTATGAATTTTGAATATCTAGGGCTAGCACCTGATATGTACTCTAGGACTACGAGCCTAACTGGTCGACCACTGAGTCTTTTTCATCCTACGATCATCCACAAATCATCACACTCATCTCACATCAGGGTAGTCTCACCAACTATCATAAAGACAATTGGTAAGACCTCCATCGACCTTCACCACATGATAATCTTAATCTATATGACCTAGAAAGTCATTAAGGTCTGAATACCTTATAACATATCCCTAAATCCATACACACTACATTACCAACATCATACTCATATCATAAAATCAAGCTCCTCTCAATAGGAACACAAAGGCCTCATACCAACATAATCGATTATGTAATCGATTATCTATTTTTAATATGAAGATATTTCTCTCGGTGATAATCGATTATGTTAATAATATAATCGATTATGTTCAAATATTTTTGAAAAATAAACGTTGCTAAAAATCCTCCTAAAATAAAGGAGAATCTTTAACTGAAAATTTTGAACGTTGTGAGGCTCTGAACATATAAAAGATTTGATTTCGAATTTAAAATAAAATAAAGAATATTTTATTTGAAATATTTTGATTATTTAATAAGGGTATCAGGTTTTTCAGAATACACCATTCATACGCTTTCTTTGACATATTCTCTTCTGAAAAGCTTTATACTTTTTCTCTGAGTATCCTGAGCCACAATATTTTAAATGTTTTGAAAGAGAAAATATTTTTCTGTGCATTCATCTTTCTAAGAAAAATCTTGAGGATACTCTTGAGCAGAGTCGGTGCTACATTTTGGAAGCGTCACTCCAGGTGATATCTTTTTATTTTGATCTTCCTCTGAGGCTGTTCAGAGGAGGTGTTTTGTCTTTCCTTGTGTGATTCAAGGAAAGTGTTTCATTCCTTGTGTGATTCAAGGAAGGTGTTTCATTCCTTGTGTGACTCAAGAAATGGTTGGTTATCTCTTGTGGGTTTTCAAGAGATTGTGAGGTATGATCTTTAATTTGTATTTTTACATGTTTCACTTGGGATTAGTGGTTGTAAAAATTGTAATAAATTAAAGATATAAGAGTGTGGGATCATCTCAGGTTGAGGTGATTGAGAACTGGATGTAGGGTTAAGGTTTAACCCGAACCAGTATAAATTCTCTGTGTTCATCTTTCTTCCCTTATCTTTTAATTTTCCGCTGTGCATTATTAATCTGCTAGACTAATTAATATCAAGAGGAATAAAATTTGAATTAAATAAGAATTAAAGTTTTAATTTTTATAACATCAATACTTATCCCCTCTTGATGCCACTTATTGCTAACATAAATATCATTCATAGCCTCATACATTTCTCACTCATGCATACCATTATAAATGAAGATTTTTAAGTTGAATTTCCCTTTCCAATACAGAGAAACAATCCACCGAGCAGATTTGCAGATAAGTGAATTATGTAGAAAAGTCAACTTAGAACCCTTGATCCCATTGACCAATTGCTCATGTCTATGAGTTCTAAAACCATCTATGTCACACCTTCTTCAAATATACTGGATCAAGTTATCTACAATGACTTTTCTACATAATTCAACCATCCAATTAGGATCATCTAATAAACTCAAAATCAATCAACAATCAATTTACTCATGAAAATCAATATTATATCAGAATTATCTCTATCAGATAACCAAATTCCAAACCAGTTTATCCAAGGAGTAACAACCATATCAACTCAATCTTCATACAATCACAAAATCCAACATAGTCTTTGCATGATCAGTAAACATTCAAATCACACAAGTCAAACAACAATAAATTCACCCTACATACAGTTAACAAAATTTTCAAGTTTTGATAATTCATTTATATCAGTGACAAATCCTAACATAGAAATAAAATCTAATTGTTCTCACTATTCTAAAATTTTAGGTCTTAGGGTTCTAAGTAAATCTTAAACAAAACTAGCTTTCACTCAATGTTTAGATATTTCTTTCTCCATTTCCCAAATATAGGTCAAGCTGCAATTGTTCTATTTAGAAATTTTGCAGAAAAGTCACTTTGATTTACTAGACCCAATTCATAAATTTGACACATCTAAACATGCTTAATTTATCTCATGTTCTTTTCAAAAAAATTGATGGACCAAGTATCTTAAAGTGGTTCTCTTAGAAAATTTCACAACTGAAACAAGAATTTAATTTAGCTTAACTCAAAAAAATTTCAACATGTGGTTCAATAAAGCAAGTTCTTCAAAATCTACCCATTCTCGAATTTCAATTACTAAATCTTCTATGAATCAGATTTAAATTCTCAACTCATTTGAAAACATAAGCACATCTTACTATAACAACAATAACAAACAAGTTATGGTTACAATATTTCAATCACAGTAGTTTCATTTAGCAAATCTTAAATCACACAACTTAACTCAAATTGAGTAAATTCCTCATTCATTAAGCATTCTCAATTTTTCCAACTCTCAAACTAGGGGTATAAATCCCAAAACAATCATCCATTCAATTTCAAATTCAATTTCCCAACATCTCATAGAACTTAAAATTTAAACTAGTTTCCCTTACCTAATTATGGGGTCCAAAGCGCCTTTTACTCCACTTTATAGGGCAAAGTTTCCAATATTCTAATTAGCTATCTAAGCACCTATTTCAAAATTCAAACACACTACTAAGAACCTAAGCTAGCATAGAGCCATATTGATGAGAAAAGAGTTACATGCAAGGGGTTGGGACCCACATGTAAGCACAAAAACAGTTTGGTTAGGGGGTTTTTGAGTATGGAAAACTTACCTAAATCAAAACTTCAATCGGTTAGAATTAATCTACTCCTCGCAAGCTTCAACTAGGTATTCTCGAATCTTAGAAAAGATGAAGGAAGAGGGAGAAAGGTTAGAGAGAAGATAGAAAATATAGAGAGAGTGAAACTTTTAGAGAGATACTGGTTTTGAAATAATAAATGATGAAATGTTTAGATTCTTTATTTATAATTCTTTTAAAACTTAACTAAACAACTGTTGACACCCAATTTCGTCCGAAAGATAAAAAAAATCATAAAAAAATAATACAAATATATATATACATACTTTTTCTTTTCTTTTATTATTTATTTATTATTATTTAATTATCTTTAAAAAATAAAAAAAAATAAAAAGTAAAAGTTAATGTTTTAAATAAAGAAAGAGAGAACTATAAAGTTAGAGATCACTAAAAATAAGATAGAAATAATTTTTTTTAGAAATAATTATTTTTATTTACTTATTTTATTTTATTATTATGTATTTATCTATTTTCTTAAAATAAAATAAAATAAATAAATAAATAAAAAAGAAAAGAAAGAGAAAAAGGGGACTCAAATAAAAAATGGAGTGTATATAAAAAAAAAGGAGACCCAAACCCAATGAACCCGGGGCCCAAAGAAAATTAACCTAACTTTTTTAACCTAATGGGAAGGGGGTCTGTAATAAAAGGAGGGGGGTTGTTGTAAATAGAGGGGAGAAAAAGGAAAGAAGGAGAGGAGGCGTCCTTATTTTTGGAGAAAAAGAGGCATAAGGGGAATTTGAGGTAATTCTCAATTCAAGGATTTTCTTGTATTATTATGTTGGTTGCTTTAGTAGGTCCTGCATTGAATGCTTAAAAGGAAATTATTTCTTAAAAAAAAATGTAAGTTTCTTTAAGGTGGAATTCTTCCGATTCTCCAACCAAGGGTGGTGCTGCCACACACGTAGCCGTCCTTTGGCCGGAAGGGTAGAAGTCACTACTATTCTTCCAAAAACACAAATCACACTGAAAACCCTGACAACCCAAAAAGTCGGTAGCTTCATGGGGTTGTTCTTTACTCAACATATGCAACTCAGTTTACTAAAATTGAAGATTTTCGGTTCCGTTTCGTCAGGTGCTTTAGTAGCTCGATCTGGAACCAACCTATGGTACTGTCTATGCCCATCTTGTTATTAGGTTAACAATCGGCTATGGAGTCACCTCTCTTTCTAATAGAGTTTTCCAATCACTACTAACATAGACTACCGTTTCCAACCCACCGCCTTCAGCTTCAATGAAATCATTCCTTCTACTTCTGCGTGAGAATCTTCCTTACCCATCGTCCTAGCTTCGTAGTCTAGGTGTGTCTATACGGAGTGATTAAGCCTTCAATGCTACGGCTTATAAGAGGACCCCCCATATCCAGCCCAGCACCACAAAGCATCATAGAGGTAGAAGTCTGGAATGGAAGTAAACTAGCTCTTATTTTTCTCATCAAGCCCTCGAATCCTATCTTTCTTTTTTCACTTGATGAAGTTACTTGGCGTTGTTATGATAATGATAACACGAGCTAAGGTTGGTTTCACTAAAAGGAGAAAGGCGCATAGGATCAGATCACTTGCTCATACACCACAGCGGGCACATTGACTGATTTACTCCAAAACATAGAACAAAGATTAGATTCCTTCATTCTTGAATCAGGGAAAGACACAAACCCTTCTCCTATAGTACTTTCCATTCCATCTTTTGTTTTGTCTTCTCGAGCGAGTTCTATAGATTCCATAAGCCAAAAGAAGCCTTTCATACTATCCATGAAACAAGGGCTTAACTCTTGCTATGACACCAATCTTACTTTGCTTCCTATCTATGGGTTGAAGTAATACTTATTTCGAACGTAGTAATTCCACGTTACCTTTGTTCTGAAAAAAAAGAATAAGTGCAGAAATCAAACCAAACTTTCAATTTATTTGAGGTTAACAGTAAGGGTATCCAATTTTTTAGTATTTTTTTTTTTTATTTCATTACTATATTGGAATTTGTAATAATTAGATATATAGTTAAATTGATATAAAGAATTTAAATTATGTCATTTTTTTTTTCATTTAATTTATTTTGTATTTTTCTTTTATTATTATTATTATTATTATCTCATTTATTTAGTTTCATTTCATTTATCGATTGAATATTTATTTATTAAAAAAAATAATTAATAATCTAGAAATTAATTTATTATTATATTTGATTTCAAATTATGGATATTTAGTGTTAAATGTAATATTCAATATATTATTATATGAAAATATTCGTTGTATTATTACATTTATTTTTGAATTTTATTTTATTTTATTTATTTATTTTTTAATTTAATCAGAACTCTTTTTATTTGTTTTATTTTATGTTAAGATCATCTAATTATATATATGGCTACTCACGTCATTTTATAGTTAATATTCGATCATATAAAGTATAATTTTAATATACTGCTTTTGAGTAATAATTTTAATATAATAAGAATTAATTAAGTATATTTGCCTAAATAAATTTATATATTAGATTACCATGATAGTTTTATCATAAGAAGGATAAGGGTTAAGTAGGATCACGCGCATCATCTTATACCCGATATCTTATATTTTATTAAAAATTTAAATATATATATATATACATTTTTATTTTTACTTTTAATTTTAATTGATCTAATTATACCTGACATGTCATTGTATATTTAATATTTTTTATATTTTCTCAAAGTTTACTCAAAATATAATTTTACAAATATTTACTAATGATTCTATAACAAACCCTTTTTTATTAAAAATAATTTTGGTACCAACTTTTAATATGATTGTGAAATTTACTCTTCCTTTTCATATTAAAAAGTTGTTTAGATGTTTGTATAATCATGCGCATTTTCTTAATCTAATGCCTATTATATTTAATATTTTTATATCACCCATATGTAAAATAATCATTTAAATATATGTATGACTATATACGTCATCTTATATCTTAAATTCACTTCATCGAGCCGGTTTTATGAAGATGAGTTAGGCTTAAAATCGACTTGATAAAGTGAGATTTGCACCCACTTTATATATATTAATTTGGTTTTATCTCTAGTCGATATGGGATCTCTAACAAGCTTTCACTTAGCAGTGTGAAAAAATTCCAAGTTATACTTGATCATTTGAAAAGTTTAAGTAGAGGTTTAGCCATGTGAAATTTCAAAACAAATACTTAGTAGTGTGAAATTTAAAGTTATGTTTAGTCATTCGAGATTATGATGAGTTTGGCATTTATGTGTTATGTATTTACATATACATACTTCATTTATTCATACTTTTTTTAGGTAGATGCGATTTGTAGAGAAGAATTAGAATGGAAAATTTATAATTTATAAGATTTTGTTTATAAAATGAATATATATTTATATATATATATATATAATATTTTATTTTTTATAAATTTTATATTTATTAATTAAAAATATTTTAAAATAGAAGGGTGTTATATTTATATTTTGTTGTTTTCGAATGTTTAGAATATGTTTTAGGTATGGAACACTTATTATTACTTTTTATATAAAATTTGACAAATGATACATTGATTTGAAAAGCAAAAATAAATTTGCTCTTATTGTTTTTCTCCCCTTCTTATAAATTCTTAACTCTGTATATATAAACCACTGACTACACAACCATGGGAAGGTAGGTTAATTCAGGGTACGAAGTGATTGTGGTCAACACTCTTTTAAATATATTTTTTTGTTATTGATTAGAAATTATAAAATTATATTCTAGAAGAGACATCATAAACTGTATAAACGATAAGGTTGTTACAAAGCACACTATAAAAGAGTTCATATATCTTAATATTAAAGAAAAAATGTGTGATTTAGAAGCTGACACGTTATCTTTTTCACTAAATTGTGATATTATATCGTTCAGTTATTATCATTTTACATATTTTTCTTCTAATTTTTTATATACTTTATTATTATTTTTTTAGTTTTTACACTTTATAATTCAATTAAATTTCTACTGCAACAATGACATGTCATAAAGTTGTAAAAAAAATTCAAAACGATGAAATTCTGAAAAATGGTGAATTTTTTTTTCTTAATATTTCAAAAAGGTATTTTTTGAAATATAGAATTCATCTCAGAAAGTACTTAATGTTAAGAAACAAAAAATTTATTTTAGATTATGAAATATGAAAAGTAAAACTCAAAGTATTCTATAATATTTCTTTTTCTATATTCTGAAATGTATATTTTAAAAATATATTTGGAGAGTATTTTTTGAAACATGAATTTTTTTTTTATAAAAAAGTACTCCCTCAAAATATTAACAAACCAAAGATATGTTTTGGAAATATTTTCTGAAGATACATTTCCACCCAAATTTTTGCACAAAAAAAAATTAAACTTAATATTTATGGTAAGAGAAAGTAGAAAGGGATGTGTATATAGAAAAAAAAAAGAGTGTAAATAGCATGATTATTCTAGAAAAAAGTACAAACATGCAAATTGGGCAAAGCCCAAATAAAACTCCATCAAACTACAGCAAAGAGTGAGAATTCCCAGGCATGACAGTGATAGAACTAAAAGAACTCAAAAATTTCATTAATCTTAAACTGTAGATCATTTATCCATTTTCTTCTCTCTTTTTTATTCTAAATATATTTTAGGGTTTATTATATATGATAAAAAGGAAAGAAAAACAATTGAAAAATATTGGAAGTGAATAGAGAACCAAATTGATATTCACATGAGATGAATTAGTAAACAATATAAAAAGAAGACTCAAAACTGGGTTACAATTTAAATTAGGCTAAATCAATAAAGAGATAAAGACAAAGTGTTAAAGTAATTAAAGACAATAAAATAAGATAAACAAAATTAGCATATTTAGTTTTGAGCCATTGAAAAATGGAGAAACATAAAAGAAAATATAGGAAACGAGTAACTGAGAAATCTGGTTTAAATTTTAAATGAAAGTAAGTATTTTTAAAATTTTAATCATATGTCTATTTTAAAATTTTAAATGAAAATTGTTTTTTTTTCTTCTAAAAAACATTGAATTTATTTTGAATGTCGTTAAAATTTATTTTGAATGAAATTGAATTTATAAATTTGAATTTATCTAAAATTGTTTTTAAATGTGTGGTTTATGTTTGAATGGTTTTATTATAAAATCAAGTTAGTAGTAAAATTTATTCTAATGTTTTGTTTTCTAACACAAATGTTATTTAAAGTTAAAAGGAAAAGACCTTGTTTTAATTAGTTTTCAGTAAAATTATAGAATCCAGTATTAATGAATTGGTAAATGGTTTAATGAGAATAGTAATAATATAATATTTGTCACGATAAATCTATTTAAAGACGTACCATAAAGTCACAATTTCAATACTCATTTGAGTTACAGTGGCGACTTCAATAACCATCACAAAAATTTCTTAATGAACATTTTATCATCACAAAAGGTATGATAGTTTTTTTTTTTTTTTTCTTTATTCTGTGACAAATCAAAATATCAAATAATAATTGCAACCTAACATACACAAGTTTCACGATGAATAATAATTGCATTCAATATTAACTCAGTTCCCTATTTTGCAGATTGCAATATCCTAAACAATCTCATTCAAACTTAATAAAGATTTTTAACCACAAATCCCTCCCCAAGTATACAACAAAATCGATTTCTTTTCCAATTTAGATGAAAA